>VNJO01006288.1:0-50953 GCA_008042535.1 Drosophila tani | reverse complement strand
TGCCGTATTTAACGATTTTTTATATATGATTAGACATTTTGACTTGGTGGGATTTATAAGTAACCCATTTTTCTTCGCCCACTCATTTACGGCGTCCAGATCATTATTACATATACTAATACAATTATCGATACTACGCAAAGGACGACTTACATACATTTGAACATCATCAGCATATAAGTGGACATCACATACAGAGATACTTTTGGACAAATCATTTACATAAATTGAGAACAACAGAGGACCAAGAACTGACCCCTGTGGAACTCCACGTTTGACATACAATAACGACGACGATTTAGACATGGTTACTACAGATTGAGATCTATTACATAAATAGGAGGTCAGAAGGTTCACAGCCGTTCAGTATTTTCAGTCGTTCCGACATATATACTGCGTGCTAAAAAAATAAGACTATGCTGAAAATTTCAGCTCGATAGCTCAAAAACTGAGAGACTAGTTCGCGTAGAAACCGACAGACGGACAGACGGACATGGCTAGATCGACTCGGCTGGTGATGCTGATCAAGAATATATATACTTTATGGGGTCGGAGATGCCTCCTTTACTGCGTTGCAAACATCTGGTCAAAATTATAATACCCTCTGTAAGGGTATAAAAACGAGACTAACTTAAACATATTTTGATCATTTAAACTATAAGCTATACCATATACACCTGATAGCTTTATATGAGCTTGCTGGCAGTAATTCCAGGTTTTGGGCCTTCAAGAAGGTATTAGGTGTTGGATACCTCGTCTTCATCGAAGGTATTATATGTTAGCTCATGTTATCTTCAACTTTTGAGAAAAAATTTCTTCAAAACGTCGCAAAACTCGGCCTAGAGGCTCATTTTAGATGTTAGGAGCAATATTTTATGGAGCGTTTTGATCCCAATCAGGCACCATTTTTTAATTTTTTTATTTGTAATATTATTAAACCTTAAATATAGCATTAATTTAAAATTCCGCCTAGTTTTTTTTATTTTTAAAATAATTTAGGGCCAATATCCTCTGTTCAATTGTTGAGCAGGGGCTGATTCCTATAAAATGAAATAAAACTTTTTTCCAGTGTATCTAAAAAAAAGTTAAATGGTAAAAAAATAGCTAATATTGTGTTCAAAAAGATTCCATAAGAAAAAGTTTGTCTGTGATAACAACTCACGAAATACCTAAAGTTCTTGCACGAAATATGCTGTGATATTAAAGAAGTCAATATATTAAGTTTATTGTAAATTTAAATTCTAGTGAATGAAATAAAAAAACAATAAAAAAATGTTTATATATATTAGAATACTACTTAACAAAACTGCATTACAATTTTGTTGATATTTCATATAGTCATACGACTTTAAAGATCGGTTGTACCTCTGCACGAAATAAGCTGTGAGCCGCTGTATATTTTAGGACGGCTGGCAATTCAAAATTAAAAACAACGCCTCATTTCGAACTTAAAATGATTAAAAATTATTTTGTAACAAAAACATCAGCTCTTTATTATAACACGCAACTTAAAAGCCCAAGCACCATCTAAGGGTTAATGCACACACTCAATTGGCGAGCCCCTCTCACTTAACAATGAGTTACAATTGTGGAGGGACCAGATTTTGCCGATGAGACTGCCTTTTCACCCTGTCAACCACCGGAGTCCGCAGGGTGCTCCTTTAGGACTCTCTGTGCGGAGCTCATACCCTCCTAGAAAGGTTCCGAAAAGTGTCCAAAAGGAGCATACTCGCGGTAGAAAATGGCCTTTTCAATTTATGTGAAAACAGTGCTCCTTTAGGAGTCTCAGAAGGAGTGTTTTCGGAGTCACAAATTGCAAGGACTCCGTGCGGACTCCTCTATTAGCCAATGGATTGGTTTGAAAACGACTCCTTAAATTGTCCAATGATAACCTAACCGGAGTGTTTTGGGATTGCCTTCGTGCTCCGAAAATACTCCAAAATGGGGTCCGTACACCAGGAAATTAACCATTCAAAACTGTCTAAAATCAAGCCCATACCTGGGCGATTTCCGTAACTTAAGTTCTTTAAGGTGCTGTGTTTCGGGGGTCCCGTTTCGCTCCTACTTTGGAGCGCTTAGAAAACCTTTTTTTAAGATACATACATATGTATACATAGGTGCTCTTCGTTTTACATGATAATTACAATTATTTTACTTCAATCAACACTGCTATGTAAGATAATATGTTACTGTTGAATGAATGTTAGTATTAGAAATGTTCTACAAAGCAACTTACATTTCCAAAACACAATGGTTCCGACTGGGACTCGACCACGCGACCTTTAGATTCAATGTCGAGCACACAAAGCATGGCGCCAGGCAGGCAAATCAAAGAAGGCTGACCACCTTTAATACCTACTATACCAAATTATGCTCCCTAAACGCTCCTACGAGGAGCTTTTTTGGAGTCGCCTTTCACTCCGACTTCGGAACGCTCCTTTAAGGGGCTACTTCGGAGTCCACTATCGCTCCTACTTCGGAGCGCGAAAATGGTTGACTGGGCAGTAATTGTATCATGGGCGTAGGCTGCCCTTAAGTGACGAGACTGATTTGACATTATAATTAATTTCACACTTTATTGATTAACGGAGATTTAGCTTTGAGCGAGACTTTGTCGGCGCTCAAGTTTTTGTTCTTTCTTCTTTTGTTTTTGTTTTTGTTTAGTCGTAATTTGTTTTTACTTTCGTTTCGTTCGTCTCAAGAGTTCTCTTCGCAATCAGTTTAATGAAAAGTTTCTACAGTCAGGTATTTTGATAAGCAGTTACGTTACTCAATTGAAATTACACATTTATATTAATAGTTGCTTTGTTGTTTGTGTTTGTGTTTACATATACATTTAAATAGCTTATGTTGCTGCTTAGATTGCACCGCATTACAGTAATAAATCTTTGAATTGCGTTTCAATAACCATTTGATCAGACCACATCATTATCATTTTCATTCGTCTCAGGTTTTTGGCCAGTTCTTTGCTTCCTCTTTGCTTGCTTTGCTTGAGTAACATTTCCCATTCCGACTTCAAGTTCGTTCGCGTTCGCTTTCGCTCGTTCATGTTCATTCGTATTTGCGTTGTGTTTATGCAGTATGTATGCAGTACCTTATAATGTTTTTCTTTTATTCTTCTTAAATCACATTTATTATTAAATATTAACATTGAGTAAATTATGCTTGAGTGTGTCGGGGATATTGGGTAGTGGTGAGGGGTGAGGTTAATTTGTGTTCGTTTCCTTCAAGATATTTAGTTGTAGTTGTTGTTTACAGCAGAATCGAGTCGAAACAATGCTAAACAATTCAAGATTACAGCGGAATTACATAACATAAATAAAATGGTTGCTTAAATAAATATGTAACTTTATCCTACAAGAACTGGCGTAGTCAAAAAACTAATTTTTTAGTCCAAACAAAGCGTCACTTTTTACAATCACTCGGCGACTCCTTGCCACTCTCCTTGCCCAAATTTCGTCAGCTGCTCCTGTCTCCTGTCTCTAGTTTCATTGTACATTGCGCTATTTAAAAATACGTTGTTTAAATAAGTGTTGACTTTTGTTTAATTGGTTTTTCAAGTTTCTGCGGTTGGAAGTACTAAATTGGTTGAGGCTATGAATTGTACATTACAAGCTAAGATGCGTGAACCTAGGCTATGATCGATTAATCGATTAAATAATTAGTAATAGTAGTTTTAATAGTACAATATGCGTATGATTAATTACTAAAATGAACCCCTAATCGTAATACGAATTTCTTTACAATTAATTTACGTGTTTTGTTTCTTACTTTCTCCTCTGATTATTGCTTGTTTTTTGTTTTTTGGCGCCTTCCTTGACCTTACATCCTTACGTCTTAAAATTAGCACTGTTACGGAGCTAATCCTAGGAGTCGTGAATAGTTTAAATGGCGTTTAAGGGAGCGGGAGCGGGGGACATATTGAAACAATTTCTCATATATATTTATACATACATATGTGGTTATATACAACTAGATAAATATGCATGGTTAAGAGCTCTACTACACCTAATTCGTTTATTCCAAGGGGACACGGTTAACACAAGCGCAGTGCCGATGCCTCAGCTCCATATGCTTACGATTACACATCAAAACATATATATATATAGCTATGTATATGGGTATACAATGTGTGTACGATAGTATTGATAGGAGGTAACCATAAACTATAATATCAAGCAATACACAACGCGTAGCCTTTTATTGTTCACTCATCTCTTAGCACACTCATTGCATCTACTTTGTGGCATCCGTGGTGGAGCGCCGGCGGTTGACGGCAGCCTGTTGCTGCTGCTGCTGCTGCTGCTGCTTGGCCGCCGCCAGAGCCGTCAGCGTCCGCTGGCTGATGGCACCCGAGGCGGTGGCGGCCCGTCCTGCGATTTGTATGTGCTGCATCTGTTGCTGCTGCTGCTGCTGCTGCTGCTGCTGCTGCGACACTTGCATCTGCACCTGGCTCGGACTTTGCAGTGTCTGCGACGAGACCGTGGTGGTGCTCTGTGGGTTGAGTATTCGGTGTTGTTGGTGCTGCTGATGTTGCTGTTGCAGCTGCTGCTGCTGCTGCTGCTGCTGCTGCATGGGCGCCTTCACTGTCTTCAATTGTAGCTTCTGCGTAGACATCACAATGTTGGCAGCACTAAGGTTGGCGCTGCTGGTCACAACATTGGCAGCTAACAGGAAGAAGCTAACAGTGAACTTGTGATCGACCAGAAACCGATGCGAAGGCTACTCACCATTCACGGGCGTGGTAGCTAGCTTCAGCGTGGAGCCACCTATCTGCCGCTGGGCGGTGATCAGCTGCCTGTTCGGCGCCAACTGCTTGGTGCCCACAACCTGGACGTTGCGGGCACGCGACGGTATGGTGCCCACCAGCTGGATGGCCGCCGTCGTCGCACTGCCTCCGGACTGGGCCTGTCCCGCCGACTGCTGCTGGGCGACGACACCTACACCACCACCAACACTTGAGGTACGTATTGTTTGAGGATTTAGTTTTTGTACACCCGCACCGACTATTTGAGCTGGAAGCAGAGAGAGCAGAACGTGGGTGTGCGGGGAGATTTTTTTGGTTTGGTTTGGTTGTTGGTTCTTTTGTTGGTCTGGTTGCAATGAGAAATGAGAACCTGGACAATAGGTTATGAGTGGACTCTCTAATTTCAAACTGATGGGTTAACACACACAAGACACGAGTTTAGTGGCATGAGAGGGGATCGGATCGAATCGAATCGAGTGGTTATCGGGTTTGTGTTGTATAATATGTTGTGGTTCGTGGTTTGTGGTTTGTAGTGAACGAGAAACGAAACAGAAACAGAAACAGAAACAGAAACAGAAGAGAACCAAATTAAGCATGTTCAGTCAAAGGAAACAAAAATAATCACTGTATAAATAATATTGTGCGAGTAGAAATAAGGAGACCGGATCCTGAGTCGCAGATATCTTCGGCCTGGCCGAATCACCATTGGACTGGTACTTACCAATGGGAAGGGTCAGCATGGCTGCTCCTCCTCCTCCTCCGCCGCCGCCTCCTCCACCGCCGCCACTCCCGTTGCCACTGGCCCCACTCGGGGCGCCGTTGTTCGTGATGACCACCGTCTGGGTGCCAGCCACCGCCGAGGGCAGGCTGACGATGGTGCCCGTGGGCGGCGCATGCTGCTGGGCCTGCTGATGCTGCTGCTGCTGCTGCTGGTGCTGCGGCTGGGCTTGCAGCGTGATGGTGTGCGGTATCTGCTGCTGGTGGCTGGAGACCGGCACCGATACGAGGACACTGCGCTGGTGGCCCTGCGCGGTGCCCGTGCCCGTGACACTGGCCACACTCCCCGCCTGCTGCTGCTGCTGGAGGCTGTTGCCCGAGAACTGCAGCGAAATGGGCTGCGTAAAGCCCGGGATCTGCACCTGGACATTCTGCAGGCCGGCGAAGTTGGCCATGGCTCCCTGCAGCTGCGACAGATTGATGCCCTGCAGGTTCAGCGTGGCCGTCGTCTGCTGCTGCTGCTGCGGCGAGGCCGAGGGCTGCGGATGCGGACTAGACATGGGCGAGTGTATGGACGAGGTGGCGGGGGAGTGGACTATGGTTTTGGTAATAAACTGCTGCGTGGCCGACGGCTGCTGTGGCGACATGTGAGGCATGGACACGGCATTGGCATTGGCATTGCTGAGGCGCTCCAGCAGCGCCTGGTTCTGGTGCGTCTGCGTCTGCGACGACTGCGAGTGGTCCGAGCCCGATGGCGAGGGCGTGGCCGCGTTGGTCAGCAAGGCGGACAGGGCTCCACCACCTCCGCCACCTCCGCTCGACGTTGAGGAGGCCAGGTTGTTGGGCACCGCAAAGCCGCTGGCATTGGAGGCATTCGAGTCGCTGCCCGGCGATGGCGCCGCCATGCCCACCACAATCGCGTTGGGCGGCACCGTGGTGCTGTCCCTCCTCAGCGAGCTCAGTATGCGCTGCTGCACCGGCCCGGTGGGACTCTGGATCCAGGCTGCAGCCGCCGCCGCAGCGCTGTTGCCCGAGGAGATCACTGTGTAGCTGGTGGTGGGGTTGGTCATCACCGCCGGCGGCGAGGCCAGCTGGGAGGCAAGCGCCGACATGGACACCCTGACGGTCTGGCCACCGTCGCCGCCCGCCACCTGCTGGTGGTGCGACTGCGCAGCCTGGTTCAGATTGACGGCTATTAGATTGCCGGCAGAGTTGGTCCGAAACGTGGTCGTCGTGGTGCCCACGCCACCGCCGATCTTCCTGTTGGCGTTCAGCAGATTCTGCAGCACCTCGCTCGACTGCTGCTTCCGCTGGGCCGTCATCAGCGCCGGCCTTCCCCCTGTGGTCTGCACGTACGTGGCGGTGGCTGCATCGGCGGTGGCGGGCGTGGACTGCTGCTGCTGCTGCTGATGGTGGACTAGCGTCAGCGTCTGTTGTGGCTGCTGCTGCTGCTGGCCGGTGGTGGAGGCTGTGAAGGTGCCGCTGGCCACCGGGGTGCTGGTCATGGCAGCTGGCGCACTGTTGAGCAGGTTAAGAATGGAGGCGTTGCTGGAGTTTTTGAGCGTTGTTGCGGAGCCACTGCCGCTGTTCCCGCCAGCATTGTTTGCTGTGGAGATTCATAGTTTTAAAGAGTTTATAGGTAAATGAAGAGCAGGGTGACCGTTTATGGTATTTTTTACAATGTAAAAACCGCTCTCGCTTTCCATAAACGAACTATTTTGTTCCAAATTCTATCAGTAGCATGGTGCCGAATTAAATAAAGTTCAATTTTAAATAAAATAATGCGTTTATGGACAGCGAGACCGTTTTTTACATTGTAAAAAATACCATAAACGGTCACGCTGATGAAGAGGTAACGGTAACTAATCTTACAGTGCTGTTGCTGCTGCTGCTGCTGATGCTGCTGTTGCTGTTGCTGCTGTTGTTGCTGCTGGTACTGGTTGGCAGAGTTCATAATGCTGTTGACTATGGCATTTATTGCTGGATTCGGGTGTATGGCCGTATTATTGTTCATGCTACTATTGTTATTATTATTATTATTATTATTGTTATTGGTATTGTTATTGTTGTTATTATTATTGTTGTTGCTGTTGCTAGTGGCAGTTGTCTGTTGCTGATGTTGCTGGTGCTGCTTCTGCATGAGCTGCTGCTGCTGCTGCTGAACCTTGAGCTGCGATTGCTGGGGAATAGTTGAAATTATGATCATCAGAATTATCAGTATCTGTAGCAGGGGTGCTCAATGCTATGGCACACGAGCACATTTGTTTTTGTTTTGGCACTTGGCATACGGAGCGGCACATGCCATACGTTCCTAAGGCACACGCCGATTCTTCTTTGTGCGCTGTCCGTAACGAGCCAAGCCAACAACAATTTCATTGAACTTTTTTTTTCTCCTTAACTCACAATGCAAAGTGTTGTTGTCTTGTTCTCGGCTCTGCACTGGCACTTTTTTTGTTGCGTTTTTGATAGAATTTGATTTAAGTTTGATTTTAGTTTATTGTGGACCACCGACGTGTGCATTTCTTTGAATTTCTTTGGCGTGTCGTTAAAATGAGTGATACTTTTCTAGATCAACTGTAAATTTTGAAATGAAATAACCAAATGAAGCAACTAAAATTATTATTTTTCTGAATTTAACTTCTTTTTTCTCTCCGTGTTCATTTTGTTGCAATAAAACGGCGTCGATACGTGTGTGCGTGTGTTTTCTTTTGTTTGTGTTGGTAAGGGCACTGCCGTAAGGCAATTTTGAGCACCCCTGATCTATAGTATCAGTATCCTTACCAGAATTGGCCCACTCGAGTTGAGCTGGGCACGCAATGCGGAGTTGGCACCCACCACCGAGGTGACCTTCTCCTGCTGCTGCTGCTGCTGCTGCTGCTGTTGGAGGGTGGCGGGCTGGATGGTGATGCCCGAGTGCTGCAGGGCCTGCGCCAACTGCTGCTGCTGCTGCTGGGGCTGCTGTTGTACTAGGACCAGGGAACCGTTGCTCAGGCTCACTTGATGAGTAGTTGTGGAGGAATTGCTGAGGCCGGTGGCCAGCTGTTGGAGCTGAATGTGCTGCTGCTGCTGCTGCTGCTGCGTGGGAGTCTGGGGTGCCTCAATAGTGTACGGTTGCTGCTGCTGCTGTGCTGGCTGCTGTCGGAAGTTCTGCTGCACATTTATAACATTGCCTCCGGCCAGGTTCAGAGTCTTTTGCATGATTTGCTGTCGCGGCAACGCCACATGGTGCACTGTGGCGGGCAACTGTTGCTGCTGTGCTTGTGGCTGCTGCTGCGGAGGGTTGGCCACCACCACCAAGTGCTGCTGTTGTTGCTGCTGCAACTGAGCCTGCCTCTGCTGCTGCTGCTGTTGCTGTTGCTGTTGGTGCTGCTGCTGCTGCTGCAAGAGGATCCGCTGCTCGTTCGTCAGTCCCGTGTGGGTCACAATTGGCACATGTCCGGGTATCAAATGCGTGATTTTAACCGCCTTGCGCCCCTCCTCGGTGAAGATCTCGCGGAACTGCTGAATGTATCGATTGGCATGGACGCGCGTGCCCAAGGCAAAGCGGCACGACTCTCCGTTGCGCTCGCCCTCCCTGTAGTCCCGGTCCACGTACAGCTCGCCCAGATACTCGGCGTCGGAGGGACGCTGGAAGATGGACAGCTTGATGTGGTACAGCGCCCGCCGGCCCTCGGTCGCCTCGCGCTCCGTCTCCAGCACGTACTCCTCGATGAGCTGCGGCTGGAAGTTGTGCCGGCAGTTGGGCTGGCAGCCGTCCTTGCACGCCTCGCTGAACTCGTTGAGGGGCTCGAAGGTCTTGGCGTACTTCTCGACGCTGATCACGTGCTCGGGCACCTTGAGGTTGGCGGGATAGTCCAGGCAGGGCGGACGAATGGGCCGGATGACCTCGTGGGGTCGTCGGGGCACCTTCGAGGTGAACGAGGAGAGCATGGCCCCCACCAGCGGGTTGTTGGTGGGCGCCGTGGCTGGTTGTTGGTGTGTGCTGCCGACGCCGCCGCCGCTGCTGCTCCCCGCCCGCGGTCGCTGGCGCAGGCGGGCCAGATAGTCGCACAGTTCCAGGCCGTGATGGTGCGTGAACTGGTCCAGCTTGCGCTTGCGATTGATGGCCGTCTGGGTGAACTTCTTCATCTGGCGCCGCAGCTCGTGGGAGTTGAAGAGCTGCCGCTGGTGCTGGGCGTTGATGGCCTGCCTGCCTATGCTGGGATCCGGCTCCAGGCAGAGCGGCTCCGCGGTGGCCAACACCAGCTGGCTCTCCAGGGCCAGCTTGTCCTCCGCCGGCAGCTGGCCGCCCACTTGCTGCACTTCCGCGAAGAGGGTGGCGTTGGTGGGCCTGAGCAGGATGTGCTTCATATCACAGATATTCGTTGAGGTGGCAAATGTCTGGCGAAAGTCGCGGATCTGCGCGATGACGCAGCCCGCGTAGAACACGCTCGGCTTGACGTACACGCGTGTCCCCTCGCCGCCGCCGTCCGACAGGCTGACGGTCTCTGCGCCGAGCAGATCCATGAGGAACTCCGGCAGCATCTCGCGATCGATGCACTGCAGCAGCAGGTCGTTCTCGTATGGCCATCGCAGGACCTCCACCAGGCCGTACTCATGCTTGGCCTCCGCCTTGGCCTCGTCAGTGGTCGACGCAGTCTTGCTGCGTCCGCTCCGTGGTCCTCCCGACGCACCCTCGCTGCTGGCCTCGTCCCCCCTCGAGGCGGTGGCAGACCATTCGTTTGTCTGGGAGTTCAGCATCAGGTGCTCGTCGTAGTGCAGGGCCAGGGAGTATCCCTTGTTGCCGGGATAGAGGTTGACCACAATGGTGTTGAGCTTCTCCCGCTCCACCAGCCGCTCCAGGGTGAAGGAGCGCGTACGCTGCTTCAGCTGAAAGGGGAAAAGAAAGAAGGTATTCACTCTCTGGGATTCGCTCTCTGGGCTAGCTCCTACTCACCCCTGTCTCGGCAAAGTAGTTCAAGTCATTGCTCAACAGCTGCAGGTAGAGATCCCTTATTTTCTCGTGCAGATTGAAGAACTTGCTGCTGCCCGGCTGACCCACAGAAGAGGAGGAAGGAGGCTTCGACGAGGAACTGCTGCTGCTGTGGCTGTTGGAGGAGGAGGAGGCAGTGCCGGAACGCGCTGTTTGTACCGTGAAGAGCGAGGCGGTGGCGGTGGCGGTGGAGGGTAAAGCTGAGCTGCGACTAGAGCTCCCAGAGGAGGAGCTGCATTCCTTGTTACTGCTGTTGGACTTTTGGCGCTTGTTCGGCGACGACGTGGGCGAGGCCAGGACGTGGTGGTTATGCGTCTGGTGGTGGAGGTGATGATGGTGCGAATGGCTGCCACCGGACGATGAGTTTGCAGAGGGGAGTCGCTTCTCCGACGACTTCTTGCTGGATGCTACTGCCGCCGGTGGCACAGCTCCGCTGAGGCTGGAGTTGACGCCGGGCGGCGTGGACAGCAGCAGGTCGGGAACCACTGGCGATGGCGACGTGATCGAGTTGAAGTTTGACAGCGTCGTGGTGGAGGACGAGCACGACGAGGGCGACGGAGCAATCGCTGTGGGCAGCCCGGTGGGCGTGGCCGAGGTGGGCTCCGTGAGTATGCCCAGGGAGCCGCCCGCCCCCGTGCCCGCCCCCTCGGTGGGGGAGTCGTCGTCATCGAAGATGCAGATGGGCGGTTGGGCAGGAATCTGTGGTATGGCCTGCAGCAGGCTGGCCTCCAGGTACGACTTGCTGCTCGTCGCAAAGGTGACCGTGACGGGGGACTGCTGGGGCTGCTGCTGCTGCTGATGGAGCGCCGAGTGCAGATGGTGGTAGGACTGCGTCGGCTGCGCCTGCAGCTGGTGGTTGGGGGAAGGGGAAGATGCTGCCTGGTACTGGACGAACTGCTGCTGGTGGTGGACGCCTGGGCCGTGAGCGTGGACCACGGCGTGCGCTATTCCCTGGGCATGGTCAGCGTTGTTCGAGCCCTTTAACTTCTTGAGCGTGTCATTTATGATAAACTATCAGAGGGTTAAGAGGGTTAAGAGGGTTAATGAGTCGAAGGAGTCTCTAAAAAGGCTCTAAAAGGCTCTTACGTCGGCTTCTTGGCATGAGGAGTCCAGGCTTTGCATCGTGCCAGCGGATTGCGAGGAGGGTCCCAACTGAGGATGGCGCACCAAGCAGCACCAATTACCGACGACATCCAAGCCAACGCTGGGGACGGAGTTTGTTCGCAGGCCTGGCCAGGATCGGCGCTGTTCGCATTGCGCTCGCAGGTGTCTGTCCCTGTGAATTACAACTGCAGAAGCAGAGCCCGTTGTTGTCTCTTACTTTCGCTGGCTGCTGGCTGCTGGCTGCCCGTATCCGCACCCGCACTCGCAACACTCACCTGGCCGTGGACCATTCCAGGGAGCGTCGCCCCGGCTGGATTGCCTGCTGCGGCTGCTGAGTTTTCGGTGAGCCCGACCCGACCGACGATGGATTCAGATATTTCTTCACTCTTTTTCTGCTGCTGCTGCTTTGCGTGACATTTTCTCTCTGCGCCCCTCTGCCGTCGACGACCCTCTTTCTGGCGATGCTGCTCGGCGAAACGGAAAGGTCGCGCGCTCTGGTGCGGTGGAGAGGCGAACGCTGGGCTGGTTCTCTAATAACACGCTGTGAACTGCTCGCTTTTAATTGTTTAAAAACTTTGTTTTAGGATTTTTTGCAATGTAAATGTACTGTACGATAGAGCTGTGAAACTATCGATGGCACTATCGATAGTATCGATGGTGGCGCTCTGTTCAGCGCCATCGATTGTTTTCACACTATTGCGATAGTCCATCGCCTTGGCAGTCTCTCATCACTTTCGATTGAAATTTAAGGTTTTGGAAATAAAAAACAAAATATATTTGTTGGTTCGCTGAGATTATTTTTCTGTTCCCTATACGTATAATTGCAGAACGACTGAAACTATCGCCGGTAAAATCAGACGTATAGGGAACGACCCAAAAAGAATCGACTTTTGAATTTGCAAACAGCTGATTATAACAGTTCTCAGTTTTTGTAAGCAATTGTGGAAAATGCCTTCTAAAACCAAGAAAGCAGAGTTGTTTGAGCTGATAACAGGTAAATACAAATCTGAGCTGCTTTAAGCATATAATGTAAGTAAGTAAGATAAGTAAGGAATTTAATTAGTCTAATACATACAATTAAAGTTAATTTGAATATTTAAGATGGATTAATTCGTGAACAGGAATCACTGGAGAAGAAAAGAAAGCCACACTATCCTTTTAGTCAGTTAGACGATATTTTCAGCGAACTCCGGGTCGAAAATATCGAATGAAAATATCGAAAAGTACAATAAGTGTGTCGTATATAAATTCATTTTCATAATCCAATATTGGCTTGTAACCAAAATGTAATTATTTTGATTTACTTTGCTGTATTAATATATAAAAATACACGAAGAAGAAAAGCTTGTTTTAAGTCCTTGTTTATAAACTTTACAGTGTCAGAAATTTGAGCAAAAATATTTTGTTTTGTTTTGTTTTCAAGAATACCCCTTTAATTTTGTTATACAGGGACTTTTTAATGAATACCCCTAATAATTCCCTATGAGCGATAGTATCGATGGTTCCCCCAAAAATATTAAAAAATATCGATGGCGCCTATATGCCAAATGCCAACAATCGTTATCGTTCGATATACTTGGCGAAACACAAAATGAGTGTGGACACACTGGTTTAGCTACAAAATAGCTATACATGTGCTTTAGCTATTTTTAGCTACCTTATAGCTTTTTTATAGCTGTGGTCTTGAGCCTTTTAAGTGTGACCTCTTGTGGTGAGGGAGAAAATCCGTTTATTTTTCTAGCCAATTTAAACATTATGATCACCAATTCATTTTATTTCGGAGTTTTATGTATTGGAATATCTTCAATTATCCTTAATTAAAAAATCCCAATTTCTTTTTTCATTTATCCCGAATTTGCCAATCGGGAATTTGAAAATGAAAAGGACCCTCTACCATTTGAAAATGAAAAGGACCCTCTACGATACAATAAATAAAAACACTGTCGACTGTAGGATTGTTCACTTATGTTTAATAGGTATATATTATTAAGGATTAGTCTCTACCAACTAAGCATTAAGAATACAAAATTTTGTCACTTGTACGTATACACTTTGCAATACACATATATCATATATCCGTGTGTTAACCGTTATCATTTATCAATTATCAATTATCAATATTCAATAAAATCATATTTATCAGAAACTTGTAATACACTCGCAGTTGAAGAATTTCCGTTCACATCAGCATGAGATCTTTAAACATTAATTGTGTAGTTTGAAATATTTATAATAAAAAACAGCTCTTGAGTTGGGTCGGGATCGGCATCTCGTGAGGATCGGGAGCGGAGCGGAACCGGGATCGTCATCAGGATCAGTATTTCAGTATTTCAGCGGGACTCGGACTCCTACTCCTTGTGCCCGCCCTGCAGCTTCTTCCAGGTGTCGCCCAGAGCCTTGGCAAAGTGGTCGTCGACGGAGGCTTCAGTCTTGGTGAATATCGAGATGTTCGTGGATGATGTGGGCGAGGCGGGCGGCGTCTGCGTCGAAGAGGCGGCGGCAGCCGCTAGTCCTGGCTCTGCCTTGACGCGAATAATCGCCGGCATAGAGGGCGTGCTGGTGGTGAGCGTGGGAACCGGAGTGGTAGGCTGGGTCGGCTGAATTAGAGTCGGAGTTGCAGTCGGAGTGGGAGTCGGGTTCGGGGTTGGTGTCGGCGTCGGCGTCGTAGTCAGGGTTGACGTCGCCACGGTTCCGGCTGGAGCGCTGTTGGCTGCATACGCTGGCGACGGAGTATTGTACCTGGGCGGCGTGTGTGGGTGAGGAGGTGTGGCCGCGGCCGGCTCCATTACCTCGCTGACCGCCGTTGCCAGCGCTGGGCCTGTTGCCGTTGCCGAGGGCGGCGGAGACGGTGGCGCCTGGGTGCGATGCAGGGCCAGCGAAAGCGGCAGCGGTTCTTCCTGCGGCGGTGGGAGCTCCAACTGTGGCGACACCGGTCTTGAGCTTAGAATGGGCGAGTGCAGCACGGATGGGCCGGCCACGGTGGGCATGGCCAGTGGCGAGCGGTGCTGCTGCTGATAAAGATGCGAGGCTCCTGGCCCTGCTGCGCTGGTCACCGAAGGGGGTCCGTGGGCCACCGGCGAGGCCTGCTGCAGTTTGGGGGTCACGCCGGGCGAGGGTGTTGGTGTTGGCGTGGGCGTGGACGTGGGCGTTGGCGACTTCTTGGAGAAAAGTGCGGCATAGTTCTCGCCCAGCGATCGCCGGAAGTGCTCGTCGATGTCGCACATTGCCACGTCTGCAAGGCAAAATGTTTAATTTGAGGTTTGCACATCCTAGGATGATCTCTTACCTGAGGATTGGGCCTGCTCCGGCGGCTCCCGCTTCGGAGGTGCCTGGGTGATGACGCTGGGCCGGCTGTTGGCCGCATAGTTGGTCCCGGGCAATGGCTCGCGATAGGGTGGAGGTGGCGAGGCGCGTAGCTGGTGCTTTAACGTCCCGGATGACACGGACATATCAATAGGACTGTCCATCTCCCGCTCCTCCCGCTCCCGGTCGCTGCTGACTGCGTCATGGACCTGATACTCGGCGGTCCGCTGGCGCCGTTCACGACGCCACTTGGTAGTGGGCAACTCCTTGGCTGTGACGCGCATCTCTGCAAGAAAAAGCATGGACAGCGCGGGGTTAGACATCGATACCATCGATAGATAGTAAAAACAAGTGAAAAAGCTACCGTCGAGTATGACCGACTGTTAGATACCCGGCACCCAAAGCATTGTGCGTGAAATTAAATAGCACACGGACATGGAAAAAACAAAATGTTGACAAATGAACCCAAATGTTGCTAAAAACATGTTGAGCAACATTCAAACAAGTCAAATGATAGGAACATGTTCAAAACAGACAAATTCTGTATCTGTATGCAGCTGCGTTACGAATTAATACTGCGCCCGAAAGCACGCAACACTTTTCTCACTAGAAGAAGAAGAAGAAGCATACTCAGAAACTTTATTGTTCATTAACTTCCATGTTTATCATCCGATTTTACTCAAATTTTCAGAAAACGTCCGCAAATGCCTACTTATTTATTTTAACAATTTATTTTAACCCAAAAATTACGACTATAGCTTATATAAAGTTTTTTACGATTTTGGGGGGCGGAAGTGGGCGTGGCCAAATTTTAAAACAAACTTGATCTGCGTGCAACAGATTCCCATGTTGTCACCAACTGTAGTAACTCTAGCTCTTATAGTCTCTGAGATCTGTTTACCAACACGGACAGACGGACAGACGGACATGTCTAAATCGACTCGGCTGGTGATGCTGATCAAGAATATATATAATTTATGGGGTCGGAGATGCCTCCTTCTGCCTGTTACATACTTTCTCGGTTGGCACTAACTTATAATACTAACTTATAATACCCTACCCATAGGGTACATAATATAATATTATAATAATACTAGTAAATAATATTCCACAAAACCGAATTCGCGTTTCAATTAATGGCCATAAATTTGTTTTGGATGTTGCGGTCGGCTTCGGTTTTGAGGTGTAGCTCACGGGTCTGACATCGACGAGTGGGCGCAATGAATCACATGGAGTAGAGGCGAGGCCAACACTACAAAACTCCATCGTTCTCCATCGAGCCCTGCCTCTGTCTCCTTGTACCCTGCTCCCTCTTTCGAGTTTGTTGCCTAAGTTTTTCGCCTTTTGAATGAACTTCTGCCAAAAGCTCTGCGCCCTGGGTAAGCGGGGAAGGCGCGGAACTAGCCCAGAAAATATTATACGAAGACGCCGCCATCGCCATCGCCAGCGAAAATAGCACTGCACACACACACACAAATACCCAGGCAAAATGATAATAACAACAGAAAACTCACAGTCATCGAGAGTCCCAGTCACAAATATAAAAATTGGTTTCGAGAAAACTTGTTTCGTCTATGCCAGTGTGTGTGGTGTGTGGTGTGTGGTGTGTGTGTGTTTGGCGAGTGTGTCAGAGTCTGGGCCTGGCTGGCATACACTGGACGAAACATTGGGTGAACGTGCCCGGCCTGCCAATGGGCGATGCCCGAGCTACTGGCCTGGCGTGGGAAGCGGACAACCCGCCGAAGCAACTCAGAGCCTGCTGCGTGGGCTGCGGGATCTGGTCACGTCGATTCGGGATGTGCTGGAGCGGCGGAAGCGGAGTAGAAGATGGCTACCACTACCAGCCGACAGTTCCAAACGGATCTCGGCCGAGTGCACAGGAAACCAAGTATATATAAATAAAGCAGCAGGCGGCGGGGCGGGAGGCCAGGTCCCAGAACCCAGTTTTTTATCCCCATCGGTCGAGATCGAAGGGACAAACCAGTCGGGCGACTTCTGCACATTTCGAGCAGCGCAGAGAGCCGAGCCAAGCCAGAGCCTGGTGCATGAATGAATCAATGAATGGCGCGTTGGCCGTACCGTGGATGGGATCTGGGATGGTTAAATGGACGCCTCGGAGGCTGCACTGCTAGCGGAGGAGGTGAAGTAGGAGTAGGAGTAGGAGTAAGCGGAGGCGAGAGCGTTGTCCTGTTTTCGGCAACGTCACTGCGAGGCTGTAATTTATTATTTCTGCGCCTGCGTCACGAGAGGAGTCGGGCCAGAGTGGAGCAGTGCAGTCGAGAGAACCAGAGAAGCACGATTGGGAGAAAGAAGCTGCTCAAACTGGTCTGCAGAGTGCGGAGCCCGAGCCCGGAGTGGGAAGGAGTGGCAGGCCGAGGCATAAAAAACAACAAACAGCAGCAAAACAGCACGGAGGCTATGAGCGAAGCACGGGCTTGGGCTCAAGCTGCTGCTGCTGCTGCTGCTGCTGCTGCGGATGATGATGAGGATGATGATAATAATAAAGAAACATTCAAATTTTATTGCACATTTCCGGTCGTCGGTTGTCGGACGTCGGCGGCTGTTGGGGATCGGCGGCTCGGCGGCTTGGCGGATAGACGGAGCTTTCTTTTTTGCGCTCCCCCTCTTTTGGCATTCAGCTCTACCTCTACCTTTCTCCTTCTCACCTTCATTACCCTTGCCCTTTTGTTTACTTTGCAGCTTTTACTGCAGCCGCAGTATCAGTTTTGTTCATTTCGGGAAGCTTGGCTCTATGGGAAGCCGAATCGAGTTTGGGCGATTTTGAAAAGATCCTCGGAACGGGATTAACACCCGGTAGGAGCAAGTGTCGTTTGGGTGTACGAATGAACTATATACCCGAGTATATTTGATAAACATGATGCGAATACATCGTATACTTCTCTCAGTACAAGAGTATTATGCCATAGTGCAAACCCACAAGGAGGCATCCTAAACACCATAAAGTGTATATATACTTATACAACATCACCAGGCGAGAGGATTTAGCCAGATGATCTTAGAGAGTAAAAGAGCTAACATACATGTACCGCATTTGGAGACCACAACCCTCATTATAAGTATAGTTGCGCTTTTCGCTTATATACGATATATAGAGTCCTGTGCGGACGTGATCTACACATTTGAGTAGAATCAGATGATAAACATGAGAGTTATTAAACAATAAAGTTTCTGGGCATGCTGAAGTTCTGCAACATGTTCTTAGCAACACTTGTCACCATTTTCTTCTCCCTTCCGCACTGTTTAATACAAGTTATTCATAAATTTTACAAAGTAACTAAGCCATGTCAATGTGCCTTTTAATTTCACCCACAAAGCTTTGGGTACCAGGGACTTTTTTCCTTTTCCTTTTATTCTTTCTTTCTCTCTTCTTTCCTACTTGTTTTGTTTAGTTCTGCGTAGTTATTAAAACTTTAAATTTTTAAGTAGTTAGTTTGTGAGAGCCTTAGAAAAATGCGAGCCCACTCCACTTTAGATATCGGCGGTTACAAAACTAAAGATAAAGCATGTAAAACATGTGTCATATAAATAAAATCAAATCAAAGTTTTTTTTAATTTTTTAATTTTTAAATTTATTAGGGCTTTTGGTTTATTATGGCTTCTATTCTATGGTTTCCTAAAAGATACAATTTAATTTGGATCACTACAAGTGTATCAACAAACAGTCTCGAGTGTGGGGTGGTGTTTGACTTCTATTTCCATGAACACAGCGGTTCAAGTATATACACATATGATTATAAATATATGAGTCTCGGTTTATAAAAACCAAAACATAAGAAAACAAAAGTTTATAAACCGTTTACAGCGTTTCAGTTTTTTAGATTCCAACCGAATTTTAGCAAATGTAGGCTATCATCCTCCACAGCGTTATTAGCCATCACAGCTCTTCATTTTACAAAGAATTTGGCGTGGCCAAAATTGAGCTTAGTATCTAACAAATTAGCTTTATAATGATATGAACTAGATAAGCCTTATCAAAAGTTAGTTCCCTTCAAAATATATGAATTTATTTCTACAAAACAGACAGTGTCTGTATGTTGCAGAGGGAAAATTGGTTTCTGAAGCTGAGAAGAAAAGGAAAGAGTCGGAATCAAGGGTGGCAAGTAAGTTAGTGAGAACACTAAAGTCGAACTTATGTGCTCCACCCAAATCCTTATATGGCGCGCTACAAAGAGCAAGATCAATACAAACAAGAAGGTAGCATCAAATCTGTAAGATACCTGGTGTCTAAAGCATTTAGAATAAAAAAAAGCCTTCAACTTAAAAAGAACTGTTCTTGAAATCTGTTGGGGTCAAATCTTGATCTCCGTGCAACCTATGATAGTGCAGTCTCCCCATTTAGTAGTCCTAGCTCCTAAAGTTTTTGAGCTGTAAGTGGTGACATGGCTTAATCACATTTTCTAAATATTTTTATAGATTTTTTATGTTATATAAAATTTACCATACCCTTGTTCCCTAAGGGCACTGGGAATAAAAAGCTCAGTTCACGACAAGAGCAAGATATTTGTTGCTAATGCAAACAAATTGTTGCTGCTCTCGTTGTTAGTGCTATCCAAGCGTTTTATACATATTTATTTCTCTATCACCGTCGCCTCAGTAGTCGTCGCAGGCGATTTTCATTATTTATATTATTTCTTGTGCCGGCTCGTGAGTCATACCCGTAGCTACGGATCCCCTACTGCCCACCATTCACCGCCATACCCGCATTACCCGCTGCCCGAGTTGATTGCAAATCTGGTTTTAATATGTCAACAAATTAACAAAAGCAAAATAAAACCGAGTCGAGCCAAGCACAGCCGCTCCAGCTCCAGCCTCAGCCCACACGGCCCCCTTCCGCGGCAGCTCCTCAGCCATTTTTATGGAGGTTTAATGTTTAAACAGGCGCTCATTTTTTGCTCTTTCTCTGGCCGTTTTTCTGTTTGCCTGGCGTCGCCATGTAATTGAAAGCATTTGTGTGATTTGTGCAATGTCGCCAATTAACACGGTTGGCGGGCGATGGGGAGACCTGCGGGCAGTGTGTGACGCTTGGGAGTTGCGAGTGTGTGTCAATCGACGCCAATCGAACGCGACGGAGCCGGTGCGGAGCGTAGTAAAAGTGTTGCCAATTTCGTTACCAATTTTCCAGATCGCACAAGCGAAATGAAGACGGAGACGGACGTCGCTTGCAGCCGGCGTGACCGATTGCCGCTGTTGCCAATACCGTCGCCATCACGTCCTAGGCACACGTTGCCAGCCCCAACGCCTCCAAAGACAAAGATAAACCGAGCCGAATCAGAGCAGTCCCCTTCCGAAACCCGATCGGTCCCAGCAGGGAAGTGAGTACTTTCCATGGTCAGAGGGAAACCCACGTTCTCCGAACCATTGAACTTTAGCATTGGGTTGGGATCTAGCAGGCTCTCTTCACGTGAGCAGCAGGTGCATCAGCTTGGGTTCACCAGAACACCGAGTTGTTTATAATTGAATTTTGTCTGTACCCACCTCAACCCCAACGGGTATGGGCCATTTAAGTACATGGAGTGCAAACTCCGAGAGATTAAAAACTCGTTGTATTCTTTGTAGCCCAAAAGGGAACATATTAAGAAGTATATCAGGCCTGTTCCAGTTTTCACTCGGAAGTGAAATTGATAACATTTTCGGATTTGGGATTATTCTCAAATGATTTCAGCTGGTCACTATTTCCAAATGTATTTGCTTTCTCTGAGTTTTGCTAAATAGGGGCTGTTCAAATTTTGGCCCTATCTCGTCCTTCAACTATGGACATTACTGGTGCATTAATGTAATGCTTAAAATTTATATTACAAGCATTTGCGGCCACAAAAACAAAATGCCGGTGAAAAGGGTGGCCGAAGTCGAGGAAAAAGTTCCCACCGCACCACCTTTCTTAAAATTTTAGCATTAATCAAAGCGATATTTTCAACAAAATCTTTTTTTTTTTACTTAAATTAATAACTTTTTATTTAATGGTAAAACCATCTTGAAAGCGATTCTTCAAAATTAATCCCCTTAAAATGTCCCTCTTATTTTCGTTCGGAAACTTGAACACAAGCGGCGGATTTATATTAACGCGGAAACTTAGAATCGAACTGATTTTGAGGTTCAATCACAAAATAATTATTCATAAATCAAGTATGTTTTCATTAGCTAAATTAATTATGCAATAATGTTCTTGAAACATCAAAGAATAAAAAACAAGCATCCTTTGCAATTAACATTAGCACAATGTATTTTAAAATAATTATTTTTTGTTCTGACAAATCTGAATCCGATATCCAAATGACAAACGGAAAGTTTCCGTGAATTTTCGTTCGGAAGTTAAGGTGGGGGTGTAGGGTATTTAATTTTTTTTAGCCATTTTTATTTTTGTTTATGAATGCCCAACATCTTAAGAATATAAAGTCCAAATTTGACATCGATCGGAGAATAAATAACGTAGTAATGGGTAGTTGAACGGAGGTCCCTCTTGTATGGGGAGCCAAAACATTAAATTGCCATTTTCAAAGTCGGTGTTCACAATTACTCAAAATCTACTAGATCAATCGTTTTGAAATTGTGTGCAAACAGCTTCTGCAACTAATTCTCCAGGTATCATCGTCGGGTTTTTTTTTAATTTTATTTTTTATTGTATTTTTTATTTAACAATAAAACTTTTTTTTGTCAGGAATTGAATTTTTGACTTTAAACTTTCATGAAAAATCGAAAAAAAAAAAATATAAAAAGAAAAACTTCACGGTGATACCTCCGGACAATTATCCTTTAACTAATGCATATTCTAGTTTTCATATGGGACGATTCTGTGGACTATTAGGATGTACACCGCAAATAAACTTTTTTTGGAGGAGCCACGGGAGATTCCCTATAACTCCTATACCTGCACTTATTTTCCAATGAAACGTTTTTAGAAAAAGTGTTCAAATGTAATTTTTGGTCACACTTTCGAACGGGAAATTTTATAAAAAGTCCTCAAATCTACAAGGGAAATCCAAGTTAAGGGGAAATCAGAAAATGTTATCAAATTCATTTCCGAGTGAATAAATGGAATAAATTAGATTATTCCCAAATGATTTAAGCTGGTCACTCTTTCCAAATGCATTTGCTTTCTCTAAGTTTTGCTAATAAGGGGCTGTTCAAATTTTGGACCTCTCTTGTCCTTCAACTATGGACATTACTGGTGCATTGATGTAATGCATAAAATTTAGGTTACAAGCATTTGCGGCCTCAAAAACAAAGATTAAAATATTTTCAATTGCATTTTAATTTGTTGTGAGATGTCACCTTTCTTGGTCGCAATGTTGTGAATTGTTCACAAATAGTGCTGCAAAATGCTGGAGAAAAGGTTTGCCGAAGTCGAGGAAAAAGTTCCCAACGCACCACGTTTCTCAAAGTTTTAACATCAATAGAAGCACTTTTTTTGTTAACTTGAATTAATAACCTTTTATTTAATGGTAAAACCATCATGAATGCGATTGTTCAAAACTAATCCCAGGAAAATTACAACCCTTAAACTGTTCCTCTTATTTTCGTTCGGAAACTAGAACACAGGCGGCGGATTTGCAATAATGCGGAAACTTAGAATCGAACTGATTTTGAGGTTCAATCACAAAATAGTTATTCATAAATCAAGTATGTTTCATTAGCTAAATCAATTTACTGCAATAATGTTCTTGAAACATCAAAGAAGGAAAAACAATCATCCTTTCATTACCGCAATATAGTTTAAAATAATTATTTTTATTTTGACGGATCTGAATCCTTCAGCCAAATGACAAGCGGAAAGATTTCATATGGTTTCGTTCGGAAGCTAACATATAGTTAACAGAGGAAAACTCAAATCCGTAAGGATTTTTCGGAACTGAAAACTAGAACAGGTCTGGGAAACAATATCCGTGTACATTTTCGAAAGTGGAAACTGGAAAAGTTTCATTTTTTATGATTTTTGAAGGCGAAAAGGCGTTACCAAATATTAAAACAAAACTTGATCTGCCTGCAACAGATAGGAATGTTGCCACAAAATCTTAAAAAATCTTTATATAAGCTATAGTCGTAATTTTCTGGGTTAAAGTAAATAGTGCAAATAAATAAGTAGGCATTTGCGGACGTTTTCTAAAAATTTGACTAAAATCGGATGATAAACATGGAAGTTATTAAACAATAAAGTTTCTGTGTATGATTCTTCTTCTACTTCTTCTGAGCGACCACAAAAAGGCAGTATTGCAGAATTAGTCTTTTATGAACGTTCCCAACATGTTCCTATCATCATTTGACTTTTTTGAATGTTGCTCAACATGTTTTTAGCAACATTTGGGTTCATTTGTCAACATTTTGTTTTTTCCATGTCCGTGTGCTATTTAATTTCAAGCACAATGCTTTGGGTGCCGGGTATCTAACAGTCGGTCACACTCGACTGTAGCTTTCTTACTTGTTTTAAGTTGCCCGGGAAAACGAACCTTTGTGAAACTGTTGCTGCTGCCTGTAGAGCTGGTGATGCATAGCGGCAGCCTGCTGGAGGTCACGCCAGGGCTGCCAGAGGAGGCTGTTGGCCATGTTGGAGGAATTGGGATCCGAGGCTGGTTGGGACTGGTGATTGCCGGTACCAGCTCGAAGTGGGTGGCTTTGTTGCAGCTGCTCCAGCTGCTGACGATGGTGCTGGTACATCATTCCCTGCCCCTGCCCCTGTCCCTGTCCCTCCCCTAGCCCAGGCCCATGACCCTGATAAGCGGCCAATCTCTGAGAGGCAGCAAGCGCGGCGGCTGCATGGGCCACTTCTCGAGCTGACGAACTTGGCGAACTGGCCGTGGAGGAGGCAGCCGAGGAGGTTGACGGGCCATTCAGGCAGGATGCGGAGGATGTGGAGGCGGTGGAAGAGGCGGGCGAGGAGGATGAGGCGGGGGACGATGAGGAGGCTGCAGCTGCCGCAGCGGCCAAGCGTTCTATCTCCTTGATGCGGTTGTAGTAGTTCTGCTCGAAGGCATTCAGTATGCAAAGATATTCCATGGCTCAAAGCTCAGCTCAAAGATCTCCGAAGCTTCTTCCTGATTGCAGACCGTCGATTGCTGGTCGGAGAACCGCTTACATCGCTGCCGCCAAAGCCGACTCAGACTCAGCTGACGCGCGGCGAATCGAAAAGCACTTCTTTTTGGGGCTGTCTATCGGCGGCACTCCGCGGCGGCTGGGAGCGGTAGACTTTTTATTTATTTGCTTATCTTTCCCTTTAGTTTATGATTACTTTTTGCGCTTTGCCGCGGACGCGGACGCAGACGCAGACGCGGGCACAGATACACACACAGATGCAGCAAAACGAATGTGCGCACACGAACCGCAAGTCGCGACTATAGATACAGATACAATCTGTTTCTGTTTGTCTGTTTTATTTATTTGTTGTTGTTGCCTTTTTTCAGCTTTTTGTTTCTCTTCTGTCGTGGACGGCGACTCGGGTTACAGTCCCCGTCTCTCCGCAGGTCTGCTCCGCCGACGTGAGCCTCGAGTCGACATTTAGCAAAATAAAAATAGCACGCTCTTTTTTCTGGCCGTCTTTGTTATGGCGGCTCTGGCTCTGGCTCGGGCTGCGGCTCTGGCTCTGGGTTATATGTGTTTCTTTTCCGAGGAATGATTTGCATAAAATTCGACAAATCGCCAACTGAACTTGAGCGCCAGTTTTCGCTTTCGGAGAAGAAACCTACGTACCCGTCCGTAGAGCACGGCTCACACACACTGACACACACGTACCGAGCTGTGCGCACGTTCCACTGACGACGACAGCGACACCGAGCGATAGCGACAGCGGGCAACGGCAAAAGCAATAGCAGTAGCTACAGCAATAGCAATAATAACAAGGCAACTGAAAGGCGACAGGCAAGAGGCGACAGCGGCACCAAGACGAACTGGCGGCTTCGACGGACAAACTCGAACTGATCAACGGCGAGCGGCGACTTGAAGATTGCGACTGGGGCTAGCTTTGATCTTTCAAAGCTCCAGCTTCGGCTTTGACTTCGGCTGCGTCTTCGTCTTCGTATTCGCCTTCGTCTGCGCTCCGAGGGCAGGTCTCCAACGCACTCGGCTGTGGAGACTTTTGGGGCCTTTAAAGCCATTTGCACTTGCGCCAATTTCCCCTCGTTGTTGTTTGTCTGTCGCTGGAGTTCTCTTGTACGTAGTTGCTGGGGCTCCGGCTCCTGTTGTTTCTGGTGTTGCTCACTTGGCCCATGTTGTTTTCTTCGTTTTCTTCCTTTTCTCCTCTTACCAATTTCCGTTTTGGCTCTTGTTGGCCCTCTCCACTCGTTCTCGGCGGATCAACGAATTTCGGATCTGAGCTTGCTCGCTGATTTGGTAATTGAAAAACTAAAACTGAGAGCTGGAGTTGGCTGGGTACTGGGTACAGGGAAAGGGGTCCATGCCTGTCCGTAGGATGTGGCAGCCAGCTACGCCCCTTCCGCGGTTCGTCCATTCAATTCAGGCTTGGCAAATTGGGCAAAAGGGTAACGAAATGGCAGAAATTGAGAATTGGCCACAGTCTGTATGGTCGGCGCCCCGCAGTTGAGCCTCCGCGGCTTGGATTTGGACTTCGGTTAGGGTCTCAGCTTGGACATGGAACTGTGCGCTGGAACTTGGGTTGGGCTGGATACGAGCAGCACATGCAGTGGGCGTTCTTTAATTTGTCTTTCCCGCTCTTTTCTTTGGGGCTCATTATAATGTTTACCCAGAGTTTTGTCACACTCAAAAATACATTATTAACTGCGATCGAAACTCCAAGCACATATGCATGTATGTTATTTTTATTTTTGCGAAAAAGGTAGACGGAACAATAAGTAGTTTTGTATTTTTGTTTACAACTGCAGCATTTAAAATACTTAATATGGCGTGGAAATAAAAAACCCCGAGAGGAAGAAGTAAGTTTTATCAAGTAATAAAGCTACAGTCAAGTGTAGATAGTGTAGAGATACCCAGTTCCCAAAGCCATGTGCATCAAGGTAAAAGACAAATCCTTTTGCAGTGACACCCCCACCCCAAATGGCTTAAAGCGATTACGGACTTGCTCTACGGTTTTGTGTGAAAACTGATAATAAACATGGGAGTTATTACACAAAAAAGTTAGTCTCTCTCCATTCCTTTACACTATTGTAAAAGTTACTATATATAGTAACAGTATACAATATACGCTGTGTAAATTAACACAGTAATAAATCGCAAAATCAAATCCCTTACGGGATAGTTGATTATATGCAAACATATATTGAACTATACTTATAGCTCCATTCCGCTCGCACTAGCACACAGACTTACAGCAGATAATTAGTCGAGTCTCGAATCGCGGTTTCAAACTGGGTCGACCCAAAAAGAACTTCTTTTTTTTTTTAAGCGTTTACAGAAAAACGGAATTGTCTTTTAGCTTGATAGCTTTGGGTATGAGGTATCTCCCAGTCGAGCACACTATTCTGAAGCTATCTTACTTGTTTTTTTTTAAGAGTTGTGTTCAACTGTGACTCATTTACTTATATTTCAGAGTCCCAGGTCCTATGGTTTTCATTTTATTCTTTTATTCCATAGGGAAAATAATTCGTAGGTTTATTTAAAGAAAAAAACGAAAGAAGACAATTTTTAGATTAATTTTTATACCCGGTACCCATAGGGTACAATAACATTATAACTTAGTGCCTACCGAGAATGTACATATGTAAGAGGATTTAGCCATGTCCGCCTTCCGCCTATCCCCATTAGACAACAGATTCTTAGAGACTATAAGAGCTAGAGCTACGACAACACTCTTACCTGTGGCACGCAGATCAAGTCAATTTTTTAAAATTTCGAAAATCATGAAACACGTGTAACTAAGCTAAAGTCATAGTTTTCGGTTTAAGTTTAATAGATATAATATAAATATAAATCTGGGGACGTGCTCTGAGAATTTCAGTAAAATCTGATGATAAACAAGGAAGCTTTTAAACAATAACATTTCTGTGTATGCTTCTTCTTCTTCTGTATAGGTAGCACCAATGCGTGTTGCTCAACATGTTCCTAGCAACATTTGTCAAATTTTTGTTGTTTTTCTATGTCCATATGTCTTTTAATTTAATACACGGTGCTTTGGGTACCGGGTACCTCACAGCCGGTCACACTTAAATGTAGCTTTGATACTTGTTTAATTAACCGCTGTATTCCTAAGAAAAAGCAAATATATCGGAATACGTTTGTGAAAGTGTATCCCAGTGGCGATTCACTCGCCTGCATATTGCCTTTAACAGAATGGCTACCCGTATTTTTATAGGTCGGGTGTACTGCACGTTTGCGGCGGTTTTTGGGCTTGGCTTGACTCTGTTTGGCTTAGTTTGCGCCACGGCAATCGGTGGGTCTGTCACTGCGCCAGTTTTGTGTGTGTGGGCCTTGTTCAGAACAGAAGCAACAGCAACTACCATTGATGCAACTGCAACTGCAACAACAACTACAGATAGAAAACGGCAATAAAGCGCAGCACACACAGGCAGCGGCAGAGAGCTGAAGCCAATAACAATAGCAAAAGCAACTGAAACATGGAGCATGGAGCATGGAGGAAACTCGTTTTTAATTCAATAGCAGGCCCATGAAATTTTACGCCCGATTTGTAGTACAACTACTACTGTTGCGAGCGAGTAAATCGCTACTGCCACTGCAACTGCAACAGCGACATTCACAGCAACATCGGGGCAAGCACAGATGAGAGTCTGAAGCCCCGTACACTGGGGCTGGGGTGCTGATCATATGGCCTGACTTGGCCAGGACTGACTTGCACAAGCATAGCTGTTGATCTCGCGCCATCCGGCAATCGATCGATACTTCCCAGCCCATTGTTTTTCCTTTTCTCCATACATACATACATACATATTTCCCCATCGTCGTTTGTTAATCCACGTTAAAAATGTGCAATTTTCTGTTGCACGTCTCTGCGAGGGGAAGAAACTGAAAATTAAACAAAATCGAGCTCGAGCCATTGGCTGACTGAGTAATGGACAGACGCACGGCTCGAGTGGAGTGAGCCAGCGGGCACAGCGCTCCTAGGCTTTAGCGCGCTTACTCATCATTCGGCGAGCTCGGCCTGTGGTTACTGTTGCTATAGCTGTTGCTGCCAGTGCTGCTATTGTTGTTTTGCGCGAAAATTTGTAGTGTAGCGTGAAACATGCGCACGCATGCGCAACGAGGTCAATCGAATGGCAATCATGGCGAAAAATAAAGCAGCTAAAAACAATGACAACAGCCGCATCAGGCATCGGCAACAACGAAAACCAACATAGAGCAGACGAGTTCACTGGCTGGCCAACAACAATGGGTAGCCAATTATCGAAATCCAAACATTGTACACCCAAGAGGAGTCGTACCAGAAAAAGCTAGTCACAAGGAGGGGAATACAAACATTTAGTCCCCTCACTGACTTTTGGAATATATAAAAGGAATCAGCGATGAATCTCTGATGCCTCACCTAATCATTTTTATGGAGCACAGCAGATACTTCTCACCTTACTCTTCTTTAACCTCAGAGGTTACTCAATTTGATATTTCCTAAGCTGGCCGAATGCTGAATGGCAAGCTAAGCAGCAACCTAATATTTCTGCATCGATTCGATACTTATTCAGCTGGGAAAAAGAACACAAACCGAAATAAAACTCAGGAAAATGCTTTGCTAATTGAAATTTGTTTTGTTTGGAAATCGGCCGTTGGTAGAGTAACCTGAGATCCCTTCCCGGACGATTTGGGTCACCGTAATGGCAGTGCGGAAGTCAGCGAGATCATCGCCTCCATAGAAGCTCTGCCACTTTATAGATCGTAAAGATGATGACACACAGACGAGATGAGATGAGGTGACCGCCTGAATCCAGAACTCGTCGATACTAACAAGGCAAATTATGTTATAACCTGGCCGCACTTCCACTTCCAGTCCCAGTCCCAGCCCCAGTCTGGGATTGTTGCTGTTTGTGAAATCTAACAATCTAATATATGTATATATCTAGTGGGTACATAATATATACGCAGCGGAGACAACACAAATCAGCGGCAAACCAGTTCAAAATTTAAATAAAACTCGAGCGTGCGCGCGATTTGAAGAGAAACTGGTTTTTGATTGCCCAGAACAGCAACAAAAACAATAAAAAGAAACAGCAGCAGCAGAAACAGCGACGGCAAATAGCAAAACTAACAATAACATAAATATAGTTGTCATTATAAAATATCATCCGGTGCTAAATCAGGCGTGAGAAAAATTTCAATACATTTTTCCGAATTTTTAATCGTTTGCTAACGATTGCTCGACATTTAGACCAAGTTTGGTCAGACCCAAACCTGAGGCAATATAGATATGTAAATACATACATATATTCGGATGTTGTTCGCCACCAGTTGATTCTGCCAAAGTCGCTGAGAAAGCACACTGCGCCTCAGTCGCGCAAATAGGCAAATGTTACATTTGTAAATAAATAAATAAAAGTCGGAGCAAGACTTCTCGGCAGTGGCAGCAGTGGCAGCAGTAGCAAAAAGCAAAAAGAAAGGTGGTGCTCTAGTCCAAATCTCAGTGCCAGTCCCCATCCCCATCCCATTCCCATCAACAACCCCGTCCCGTACCGATCCTATCCAATCCCATCCTATCCCAGTGCTTGTGTCCAAACTGGTTTCGCTGGCTGTTTGATTTTCTT
Organism: Drosophila tani; assembly: GCA_008042535.1. Taxonomy (NCBI): domain Eukaryota; kingdom Metazoa; phylum Arthropoda; class Insecta; order Diptera; family Drosophilidae; genus Drosophila; species Drosophila tani. The sequence goes on along the minus strand of VNJO01006288.1, from coordinate 21,444 downwards.
CTGGACGAGATTTACGGCAATTATGCGCACCGTTTGGTCGCTGTAAGTAAAAGGAAGAGAGTGTTGGCCCACAGAGTTGGCACTGGCAAAAACGAAGAATCGAAAGGCCAGGTACACTGCCTGATGAGCCGTCGATTCAGCCCCGTTTCCGTTCAGTCCGAGTCCCTGTCTCTGATCTAGCCCGTAAGTACCCGTTCAGAGGTCGGTGTCCGTCTCCAGCTGTGCCTGGCCAAGCTCAAAATTGCCACAATTTTTCTTTTGTGCGGAGGTCGGCCCATACTAGCGCACGCTGGTACAGGCCACAATTTATGTAACTATTTGTTTATTAATTATGGCCTAGAGTTGGCTCCTCGGCGGACAATGGAATGGCAGCTTAATTAACGGCCGATCTGCGCAGATCGAACCCGCTTTTCTACGCGTGATTTATGAAGAACGGAGTCCGTGCCGTAATGCCGTATTCGATTATGACAAATTCATTAATCATACGCAGGTTAACGACACTGCACTTCCAATTTGGATGCCGCCAATCAATCAAATCGGCCCAACTACAAGCCCATTACAGCAGCTAGCAGCTCATCTGTGCTAACGGATCAAACGGGCGGCATTGACCATTGGACACTGAGCAGCAAGGTGTTGGCCAATGGGCCACAGCGGCCACCTCAATGGAAAAATCGCATGCGATGTTTAAGTATTTATTCGAGCACGGAAAACATTTCTCTTTCTGGCCGACGACGAGCCGGAGCTATCACATAAATTGTACGCTGTGTGTTGACAGCTGAACGCATACATATCTATATGGCCATTTCCAGCAAAAGGTCAACCAGGACCGAAAACGAAAATGTTCATTAAAATTGTATATTTATACCCGGTACCCATAGGGTACAAGGGTATTATAAGTTAGTGCCAACCGAGAATGTATGTAACAGGCAGAAGGAGGGATCTCGGACCCCATAAAGTATATATATTCTTGATCAGCATCACCAGCCGAGTCGATTTAGCCATGTCCGTCTGTCCGTCTCTCTGTCCGTCCGTCCGTGTGAAACAACAGATCTCAGAGACTATAACAGCTAGAGCTACCAAATTTGGTGACAACATTGGAATCTGTTGCACGCAAATCAAGTTTGTTTTAAAATTTGGCCACGCCCACTTCCGCCCCGAAAATCATGAAAAAGGTTTATAAGCTATAGTCGTGATTTCCGGCTTAAAGTAAATAGATATAATAAATAAGTAGGCATTCGCGGACGTGTTCTGAAAATTTGAGTAAAATCGGATGGTAAACATGGAAGTTATTCTTCTTCTCTCTCTCAAAAGCTAAGAACTCAGAGACTCGAAAAGAGTTCCGTAGCATTGAGTCAAAACAAGAGGTCAATAGTCATCCTCTCGCTCTATCGCACTGCTCAGGAATACTTTTCGGGTGTGTGAGCACATAGCAACATTTGTCTTTTTTGGATGTTGCTCAACATGTCCCTAGCAACTTTTGTCTTCATTTCTCAACATTTTCTTTTTCCATTTTCATGTCTAATTTAATTTAACCCACAATGCTTTGGGTACCGGGTATCTCACAGTCGGTCACACTCGACTGTAGCTTTCCCACTTGTTTCTATATTTATTAAGAAGCTTAATATACAAATAAAAGTCGGCCTGTAAACTGAAAAAATTAAAACTTTGTCACCTTTAGCTACTTTAAAAGGCCTTTACTCAAATAATTTTTTTGCATGCAAAACATTTGACATGTTTGCACTTTTTCTACAAAATCTCTTCATTGAAATCTATTAAGAAAATAATTTGGTTTTCCAAGAAAATATAAAGTTATTCATAGGAAAAACGATGAAAAAAAAAACATGGAAATCTTGTAGCGTTCCCAATGTACCGTCACAAATCAGAAATAAGCTTGTGAAAATAAATAAAATAATAGTTATAATTAAAAATAACATATATCAATGGTAACCTGCATTATTTTAGTGTGGTTTAAGAGATTTTTCTTTTAAATTCTTCTAATTTTTTTTTTATTTTTGTATCGTTTTCAAGTCGAAAAATTTTTGGAAATTGTAAATTCTGGTCATACTTTGTTCCATTTATGCCGTAAGAATGTGCCGTTCGCCATCCTGGAAATGGCCATATGTTTACCGGCAGAGGAATTTGTCAAATATTCAGAATTATGGCTGATAAAGCCATCTCCCAATGGGTAAATAAACAAAAACAAGCATAAATATAAATTGGGTTTATTATCAGCACTCCATTCTGCCGCTTCCCGCTCTTTCACTCTCTCTCTCGCTCTCTCTTCCTGATTTGCATGTGCAAGTATAAGAGGAAGTGGGTGAGAAGCTCCACGTCGTCGCATTATCAGCTGCCCCGCTCCGCACCGATCGGGATCTGGGCCGAAATCAATGCCCAAACAAAGTCGCGGGCTTATCGGCCATTTGTGAGCTGTGCAATTACATTGCTCGCCCAGAGAACATGCCTAATCAAATTGTTTTTTGTTTAGCAATTATATTTACATATTTATGCCCCAGCGCGCCAAATACTATACGGGCTCTGAGCGAAATCTTCTCCGCCGGGAATTTCTTTGGCATGTCACGCGGTCGCGTCGCCTCGCTTCGTGCGCTCGTTTGTCGCGCTGGGGGCGTTCGGTCATCGGAATTGGTGGGACGGACGGAGCAGCGGGCTCTGAGAATGCAAATTGCAAGTATTAAAGATATGTATGTCGCCAGTGCAAAAAATAAGCAATGCCCGTACGAGCACACATGTGTGAGATGCGACCAGCCACAATTCGTGATCGTCAGCCACAGTGGCAACTACGGCGCTGGTTATTGATAAGAGCTGCCCGCCCTGCTCCCTGCCTAGATCCGAAAATCGGACTTACAGTTCATGCCGTAAATACAGCCGCGGCCAAGAAGCGTAGAACAACTAATAATAATAATACGAAAACCCTAATTTCCTTTAGAGATCAACTAAAAGATGTATTAATCCAGAGGTGCCCCAGCCCTGAATTGTAACTCAACGAATTTAGAGTTAAGTGCTAATTTGTTAAGTCATAGATATTTTGTCTAATATTAAATAAAAGCGTTAGCTATCGCTTGCAGAAGATTATCCGTTAGGTAAAAGTTAGCTACGAGGTGAAGAAGTCAGTGCCAACCCTATAGAGTATATACATTTTTGTTCAGTATCAACAAGCGAGTTGATCTCGCCAAGTACATACTATATGTCCGTCCGTTTGTCCGCTTCTACGCAAACTAGTCCAATTTTTTGAGCTATATCGATGAAACTTTATATTGAAAATATGTTGGTCTTCCTTATATTGCAGGTAGACCTAGCATCCATAAAAAAGATCAAAACTAAATATATAAAATATTATATCTTCGTTGTTTTTCAACAGACTTGCAGCTACTATAGAAACGATCGGAAAATAATAGGAAAATATTATGAAAATAGTCATAACATTTTTAATTTTTAAACATAAACGCATTAACTTGAGGTATAGTTAACGGTTTTAAAATTATGTTGCATTTGATCACAATCATATAGCTATTGTAGTCGGCATTTTTTTCGATTTGACCGAAATCCGCCAGCTATGTCTTATAGAGGTTGTGTAAATTGCAAGCTGCAGGGGTATGCAAACTTCTTATTCATTTCCGATAATATGTTTTTATTTGATTCCAATTCCACAGTTAAAATTTTTACGTTTAATATATAAACAATAATATGATTTTTGTGGTGCTAATTGTTTGACCCCGAATGTATTTATATGTATATGTATGTTCATATGTATGCAGGGGCTTGCAGATGTCTGTGTGTCGCTTTGTGGCCATTGAAATGCGGCATTTGACACATTTATGAAAAACGGAATCGGAATGCGCCGCAAACTCATTTTGTTGGAATGTTTTGTTGTCGTTTTTTGTGCGGGTTTTTTTTTTTTACGAAAATAAAACATTTTTCGGATTTGTCGAGTGTTTACGCGATGGCACAGTGCTCGAAGAAAAGAATCGCCCGTCCCGAACTGTATCCCGTGTTGCCCTGAGTGTTTATCCAGAGATCTCACCACAGTCTGGGTGAGAGATCGCAGTTATGTACTGAAAAGATGCCCTGCGGGAAGGGCCCTGTAGCAATCGTGAATCATGCGTCGGAAGAGTGCAGGGGTAGTGGGTAGAGGGTGGGGAGGAGTACTAAGCGGGGAGGACTGACAAAGGCGTTGCGACTGGACAACTTCTTCCCGTATGACATACTGCGGACTGACGGCGGGAGCACATTGTTTGAATACGAACAACTTTCGGGTCTTTCGGGTCTTTTGGTTCTCTGGGTTCTCTGGCCCCAACAGCGGCAGAAATGTGAAAGTCATACAAGAGCTGAGGGTAACCTCGGGCAAGATTCGTCCGCCCCCTCGGGTGGCGACATTCCCGTTGTAAGTTGGGTTAACTTAAAGCAACAATCGCTTCTCTTTCAAATGGAATTGGTTAATGACCAGGGCTCACCCGCTTGTTCACTCACCGCTCGTGTTGTTCTGCACCATGTTCGCCGCTCTGAAGAGCACATCCAGCGCCGATTCCATGCTGGAGTCTATGAACGTGGGCTTGGTCTGGTGGTTTGCTGCTGCTCCGCCTGCGACCTGCACCGCATGAGTTTCACACTGAAAATGCAAAGAAATTGACCATGAGCAGGCGCACACAGACGGAGGCACTGGGATGGGTGTGTGCGGAACGGGGGCGGGCGCAGGCATGTGCCCACACACACACGCGTATCGGAGAGCGGTCGCAAACTGGATACTGTGTATCGCGGAGCCTGGCTGCACTGGCGTGTATGTAAATGGAACGAAACCAAGCCAATCCCCACAAAACCGAACCGAACAAAGACTGACGCTGGCTCATCGCTCAGACCCTCCGACTGACTTGAAAACAAGTACGGCCAAATCCTGCTGCCAAACGGTTGCCATCTGATGACAGCGGGGGAGGGGCTGGCGGCGCAAGCACGATGCAGTTGGGACAGGTTTAAGAGACCGCGCCGATGACAGCGAACGCGGTGGGGCGGCGGAAATTTTGGCAATGACCAAGTACAGCAGCCAGCAGAAAAAATACTGCTAACTGCGATATTGTTGCCAAGCAGGCCAGCTAGCCAGCTAGCCAGGTCAGTGTCTGCAGCTACCAAAGCATCAGTTCCCACATCCACACGACCAACAACTACATCAATTGCAGCCGACTTTACCTTTTGCCTTTCGACGTCTCCGAGTTGTCGTTGTCCAGACTCACAGCTGATTTTAGCTTTTGAAGAATACTCCTGGTCAATCCAAACAGTTTTCTCCGGACAGAACAACTTTTTATTTATATACGAAATAATCCAAAATACATACTATTAGAGCTGATAAAACTTCGACTACACTATCGATAACATTGGTGATTTGGCTCTGTCATAGAGGTGGAGAAACATCGATTAAAACATCGATGCATCGATGTTTTTAAAATGTTTGGGAACATCAATGTTTTTTAAGGGTATTTCTCCACTACGTTGCTTTATCCAACTATCGCACGAGAATCACGAAAAGCACAGAACGATGAGGCATATTGAGAAAAGTGAGAGGATCCCTGCGCACCGCCGCCGACGCCTTCTGTCCACAGGGCTCGGTTATCTGAAGCTATCCGCTTTCAAGCTGTAGAAGGCTATTGCCAAGCCCAAGTAGAGTCTTACAAGAAGCAGGAGAGTAAGGGGACGTCCAGGAAGAGACGAGGACGAGCGCCAACGCACTGACACTCGTAACGTAGGAGGAGGCGGTGGCCGCCAGGCAACATCTACAGAGTAGAAGCCAGCTATGATCGTCCTAAAGTGTAATAGCCAGTTCATTCAACAGATCGCTAAACTAAATGTGTTCATATTAAATGCTAATTAGTTTCACAGCATAAAGAAAGTCATGAATTTTGTCCATATTTTTCCAGTGAGCGGGCAATAAATTTCATTTGTTCAAAAAAACAGCTGGCTAATGGTGGTAGTTGGCAGAAAACGACTGAAATAATCGAAATATCGAACAAAACCACGAAAAAGCGACGTTTTTTTTCGTTTTTGTCACCACTAGATTCCTATACCTTATACACACGGAAAAAGTTACTTTTTGGCCAAAAAGCGGAGTTGGAAAAAGCAACTGTAGTGGAAACAGGGCCTTTGAGTAGGGAAAAATTATTGTTTCTGTTTTCTTGAAAACATCGAAAAACTTCGATGTTTTTTTCATCCGATTTAAATATCTAGCGCGATGTTCATTCTAGTATATTCAAGTATTTCTCTTAGTTCATCTGCGTACCGACCTTGCTAAGAGGCGCCGAAAAAGTGTATTTGTCTCTCGCTCGCACTCATTTGGTTGCTAAATTTTAGCGCTAGTGAGTAAGTAGCTTAAACGAAAAATGAGTAGTTTTAGCCTGCTGAAAGTTTAGCGCCGTTGTGTACTAGGCTTTAACATAGTACTCAGATTGACGAAGAGTTTTTCAGCAGCGCTGTTTTACATGCTGGTACACAGACCAGTGAAAAAATTACTTGAAAGTTTAATAAAAATTTTTTAGACATATTTTGAAAGAGGAGTGATAAATAAGATATAAAAATTTAATAAAACAGCATGTTCTGCACTAATAGCCTCTCACTCTCTCTTACAGATTCCTTCCACTTTTCAAAAGTAGACCGCGCCAAGAACATTAAGGTTTGCCAAAGCCAACTCCAGGAGTTTAGAAAAGCAAATAAAGTTAATAATACCATTTTCTGGGTTTTTGGGCAATACAAAAATGTGCATAAAAAGGCTTGCGGACTTCAATAAATACATTAATTTATTATACTATAGTTCAAATATGTACATGTTGCCCCAAGGACGCTTGAAAGTCGATGAGGGACAGTAAAAAATATTATTCCATTATTCTTGTCTTTTAAATTGATTCTATTTTCAACATACACAAAACAGCTGATTAAGAGTATGACCGCATCATTTGCTTCCTAATAATCCTAAGAAAGTTTTAGCCACAATTAAAAAAAAAAAAATCGCTTGCAAACTTTTTTTTTTTTGAGTAGCTTGTACCAGAGCGAACGATCACTGATTACTGATCTATCACTGATATCACTATATCTGTGATCAAGTTGTTCTGGTGAACGCGATAAATCATTGCATGTACTTCAGTGTAGTTATTTTAGCTTATTTCAGGCTAGATCTAGCATAAAATAAAAAAGCTTATAAAATTTGCAAATAGCTTATAGCCTGAAATATAGCTTATTGAAAAGTTTATATTACTTATTTTAGCCATAAATGTATTCGTAACTTTAACAAAATATTTTATAATGAATGTATGTTTTGCGGAATTCAAGTACGCAGCAGGCTAATACGCACCAGAAATACAGAAGTGCGTTAATTTTTCCAAAGAATTAATAATGTATACTCGTAAAAGGATTGTATAATTTATATGATTTGATTTATATAATATAATTATAATATAAAATGATTTATTTTAAAATTTTTATTTTTTTTTGGTTTTTCTTATATGGGATGCGCATGCAAGAGAAATGCTGCCACACTTGCCGCAAAAATACCTCATGCTTATTCAAAAATATTATAGATATCATCGGTTTACAAAATAAAAAAAAATAAATGCTCCAAGCCTGTTGATGCGAAATTCTGGTAGAGTTGGATCCCCAGATCACGAAAATGGCTTTACATTTTTTTCTATAGATACGTTTTTTTAAAGATTTTTTAAAGTTTTACACAAATAAAATCTGCTAATTTTACGTTTATCATTTCATAGCTCGAGCTGTAAGCAACCAATTTAGCCGTCGAATGTTTTATTTTACCTTTCGATTTTAAAACACCTTATGTGTATTGGATAAGTATTTTGTGTGCTATAGCTCGATAAACTTGAAAAAAAGTGGAAATTTCAATCCGTCAACTCAAATGTTAACATGCTGCTAGCATACTAAAAACTCGAAAAAAATCCGTTGGAAAATCAAAACGTTTTTTTTTTATAAAGTTGATCGCCCAAAGTATCAAACAGGTCTACAACTCCAGAAATCCGTTGAAAAATAGATATATGTATCTTTGATTTTCAAAGTTAAGTAAAATGAGAAATTTTTTAAAATTTTTGGCCGGATGTCTACTATATTAAAGGTACAGTGTTGGACAACGCCTTTAGATTGTCAGTTAACTTTGCTTGATGTGATGAACTGTCGGATTTAGCTATGAAAAAAAGCTAAGTTTTGTTAATTAAACAAAAATTTACAAAATTAAGTTAAATTAAGATAAAAATTAAATAATCGCCTTTATATATATACATAGACAATGTATTAATTTGATTTGGGTCATTGGTACCATTAAGGGGTTATGCGGCCTCGCGGCCATAAAACGTGGTATAAAAACAAACCTTTTTTTCTGCAGAAAAAATATAGCAGGAGTATTCTGTACAAGGTGCCCCCTTTAAATCGATATTACTCCTGAATTTCATTTCACGCCGCCCCTGAAATGAAAAAGACCGATTTCCCAATTTAATGAATAGGTTAAGATCTTGACCACATCTCAACTAAAATTCAGGAAATCTAGCTTATTCTGCCGGTCACCCCTGGCAACACTGCCGTATTTTGTAGTATATTTCTATGCACGTTGGTATATTTCAATCATCAAGAGGCGGTCACGCTGGACACCCAGTTGTTGCAAAAAATTGTGTAGGTCGCCGCCAGCGAAAATATATTTTAAAGATAAATCCAAATTCTTTAATAGATAAAGGGAAATTTCTGCGACGAGTAAACTTAAGAGTCCGAGTGCATGTTTAGATCTAAGTCATTCGGCAAAGAACAGAAGTTTCTCATTTGGGATCTTACGGGAGACTGGAAAATCAATCGCCCGTCATACTTTTGTTGTTCTGCTTGTGGTTCTGTGTGTCTTTTTAGCAGAGCGGCTGCAGTATTAGACATTTTACTTAAAACTAAAGCAGAGGCCCCAGAAAGACCGGGTGTTATTGTGGGGCATTGACTTTCACTTGAATTCGCGGCACCCAAATAAGGCGAGCTAGTGAAAGCTTGCAAAGATCTCTTTGTTCCAGGTCGTTGTTCAGACTCGAACCATGGCCGTTAGCTTCGAGAAAAATAGGGCCCAGATCGTGGCCGCATGGAAGGATGTGCTGGATGACAAGAGCGGCACTAACTGGTCACTGTTCGGCTACGAGGGTCAGACCAACGAGCTGAAGGTCGTGAGCACCGGCGACGGCGGTGTGGAGGAGCTCAGCGAGGACCTGAACAGCGGCAAGATCATGTACGCCTTCGTTCGCATAGAAGACCCGAAAACTGGCCTCAACAAGTACTTACTCATCAACTGGCAGGTGATTCAACCAAGTAATCTTATCGCCGCACGCATAATCTAACCCGATTGCCCATATACAGGGAGAGGGGGCACCTGTGCTACGTAAGGGCACCTGTGCCAACCACATCCGCGACGTAGGCAACCTGCTTTCAGGGGCACATCTGACCATTAACGCTCGCAACGAGGATGACATCGACCTGGAACGACTTCTCAAGAAGCTGAGCACTGTGAGCTCAGCTTACAGCTTTAAAGAGCCGCGTGGAGTCGTTGAGGAACAGAAGGCGCCGGTCGGAACCAACTACACCAGAGTCATTCCAACCAAGGAGCTCAACGCCAGCGTAATGCAGGACTTCTGGAAGAAGGAGGAGGCTGAGGAGAAGCGGCGCCTAGAGGCGGAGAAGGAAGCGAAACGTATGGAGCTGCAGAAGCTGGAGCTAGAGCAACGCAGCCGCGAGGAGAAGGAGCATAAGGAGCGAGAAAAGTTGGTCATAAGCAGCACCAAGCTACAGCCAGCCCACGTTCCCATAAAAACGTAAGAAGACTGCGCTTTTCCTAATCAATTCCTGATATTTAATACTCAATATACTTACTACTGTTCACAGCTCCCCGCAGCCACTTAGTCCGGAGAAGACCGCACCAGGATTTGCCAATAATCTGACTGATGCGGAGCGCATGCGTCAGGCAAGAAACCAGGAAGCCCGCGAATTGATTGGCTCGCGTGTTGGTGCTGCCAAGGCCATGTTCACCAAGCACACCAGCGAGGGTCAGCTTCAATCCAAGTAAGAGGGCATCTCGCCAAGTTGTTCCTGAACTAAGGTCTCCCCCGTTCTGTTTTGCAGGCTCAACACGCAACCACCAGCGAAGCCAGCACGCAACTCCATTGCCCAGCGCATAAACGTATTCAACCAAAATCAGCCTCAAGACGCATCTGTGCCCTCACCACCACGCGCAGTGTCCCCCGCCCAACCAGAGGCGGTTGCTGCTGCTGCTGCTCCTGCTCCTGTGGCTGCAGAGGTCGTCTCGGCCATTGCCGAGGTGGAGGAGACGCAACCGTCGGTGGACGACATGCCGCTGGCCCACGAGAGCGAGCAGTTCTCGACCATCAAGCGATCGCCGCACAGTAAAACGAACTCGCTGCAGTCGCAGTCTCCCGACGAGACCACGTCTTCCAATGAAACAGACACTGCTGTGTACCAGGAACACGAGGAGGAAGTGCGCACCAAAGTGTCGGTCACCGTACAGCAATCGCAAGCGACAAAGACCAGTGGCTTGAGCACGTTAGAAAGGAATGCCCGTAAGTGTTGCTATTCAAACAATACTCCAAGATACTAATTGTTCATTGATTGCAGTGACGGATTTGGTGAACGAAGACGACTTCATTTGCCAGGAGAGCCTTGGCGACTTGGGTCTGCGAGCCCGAGCCCTTTACGACTATCAGGCAGCCGACGAGTCGGAGATAACGTTCGATCCGGGCGATGTCATTACACATATCGATCAAATCGATGAGGGATGGTGGCAGGGTCTGGGCCCTGATGGAACCTATGGACTGTTTCCGGCTAACTATGTCGAGATAATCAACTAGGCGAATTCCCAAGTGCCAAGCAGCTGGGACACCCTTTTGCTAGACATCTACACCAACACCAACAGCAGCTAGCCTATATATGTAGCTAGCCGCTATATTTTAGATCCGGACTATAGCTACTTAAACTTTGCTACTCTGCCCGTACTACCCACTCTTGAACAATAATGCGATACACCTAAGGGAGTCAACGGTGACTATATGCGACTATAAAACTTGTATCGTGCATCACGCGTCTGTTTTTTACTACATACCTACATATACCTATACATACATATAACGTTTACTCCATACCACATACATACATACATATGTACGAACCACTCATTTGTTGTTCCCATTTGTGCATATTATATCATTGTTTTGGCTTTCATTTCAGAAGCCGTGTTGCGTCCTTTTAAAACGTTCGTAAGATATCTATTATATAGAGTCTCGCCCACTCAGTCAGTATTTAAGATGCGCTCCAGCCATCGGGGCTTTTTGTAAACATATTGTAATACTGAAAATTATTAAACCTTTCGATAATAAATTTTGGTAATTGTGCAACAGTAAAAAGAGTGTTGCAGTCACTGCTGGTGAAGAGTGCCCTTCCAAACTTCCAGATTTAGATTTATTTTATTTAATATCCTGACGCTACAAGTATAATACTTTTTAGGTATTGCGTCAGTCACAAAGTTTGGTTGTAGGCCAGCTTCGCCGATGACAGCGGCCCTATACAGACCGACTAGCGTATACGAAGCCACAGACAAACTTCAACTTTACATACATCACGAGTTTTGAAAACTGGGCCCACCGCTGAAACACTTCGGTAAACCCTGCAAAATGTGCACTGGAAACACACACCCTCAAAAAGGATACCTGCCCAGGGCTATTTGTACATGGCGAGCTCCTTGAACAAAGAAGAGAACACAAATATCTGGAAGTGACTCTAGTCAGACTCCCGTCTGACATTTGCAAAACTCACCAAAAGCGCTTTAGAAGGAAAGGCCAAATAGTTATCCTGGCTATTAAAAACCAACAACCGCCTAAGTAAGGGCTTACAATATCATCTTTTTCCCCCATGGAGTAGAGCTGTAAAACCATCGATAGTGCCCTTACTCGATATTTTCGATTGTGATAGTCCAAACCATCGATACTATCGACAAAATAAAATGGGTTTAAAAAATGTACTTTGCTTAAACAAGCCAATTTAAATGGCATAATTTATAAAAGATTTTATGTATTAAACAAAAAAACAATTAAATTCAATCACATAACTGTCTATATAGAATTTATATATAGATAGTTTTCGATATTAATATTATGATTATATTTATTGGCAAACACTTGTCAATTTTATACGAATTCACTGATTGGCTGCTAACGCGATGTATCGATGGTAGAAAAAAACAATCGATTGTGACCCGGAGCACAGCATCATCGATAATATCGTCGATAGTTTTACAGCTCTAGGAAAGGCCAAATAGTTATCCTGGCTATTAAAAACCAACAACCGCCTAAGTAAGGACTTACAAGACCATATTTCCCCCCCCCCATGGAGTTACGGATTACAGGTGTATGGTAGTGCTGCTAAGCCCAATTGGAACCGCATCCAGGCAAGCTGATGCTCAGAATTACCGGAGCCGAGTGATATATCCGCAACGCACACTTGGCACGGGACCTTCACGTTCCTCTGGTCGGGGACGTCATAATCAAACCAGCCTCAACTTATCACACAAAATTGACGACCCACCCAAATTTCTTGGCCAGAAGACTAACAGAACACAGAACCAGAAGAAGACTCAAAAGAGTACACCCTATTGACCTAACCACACAGAATAATCCAAGCCTCCACACCCAACATACTCCACTTAATTATATCCCATAACCAGGGAGTCAAACCGAATCGTATTTCGGTTCCGGTTCCGGTTCTGGTACGTACCGAAACTAACATTTCGGTAAAAGGTTCTGAAAAGGTTCTCATTTTTATCGGTTTCGGTTCCGGTTCTGAATTTCAATCGGTTCTGTTTCGGTTCCGGTACTGGTTCCGGTTTGATTCCCTGCCCATAACACTTTCTTATTCCTTCACAATTTTTGTATTATTCCATTGATAGTGTAGGGAGGTCCTATATTAACTCAGAGACAGTAATAAGACGGAAAGAAACGTAAAAGGTTCGGTCAACAATATCTACATTTATTCTCGCATTAATTAGTAGCATAAATAGTTTAATCATAGTTTCTCCACAAGTGTTTATAATTATTTGTTTTGTTTTCAACAGTTCAACTGCAGCAAAGCCGTAAGTGGTTGGAAGTGGCGGTGGCAACCAAGCGCAATTGCTGAAGATTTGTATGAGATCATACGGCGACTTGCTGTCCCTAGCTCTGCGCTCTGCCGACGGCTGTCTGACACAAAATACATTCGTATAAAAATTGGATTCGGGCTCGAAATAATCATCATTGTGATCTATCCCTTAAATATAATCAGCTCTTTAAATTGTAGGGCAAACGAATTACAACAAAATCGTTATCGTTATGTTAAATTCCGAATTCCGAATATCGTTTATGCAGGCACTTTTCTCAATATCAATTTCAGTTTCCTTACTAGTCTAATCTACGTATGTGGTGCAGTGCATGACGTGTGAGGATGAGTGGGAGCTGCTGCCCTGCTGTCACATGAGATTTGCATGCTTACATAGTACGAGTGTGTCATGTGTGTGAGTGCTCCAACGCTCCCTATTTTCTAGCAAAGATACATAGGTGCATTGCTAGCTCCCCTTTTATTCAGTTACACTTTGAATTCTGTGAAATCAAGTCTGGCGTTGTCCTTGAATGAGTGTTGTCCCTAATGATCTGTCCAATCTCCTCCCTGTCACTTAAATTTGGTTAATTTTCGTAGCTGCCTCGAAACGGTTGTTTTGTAGAGGCGCTGTGTTCATCATTCCGACGTCGATGCAGTCGTCCCGGAGATAGCCTCGCCTGGAGCTAACGCAGCAGCGTGCTGCTCTGCAGGCGCTGCTTTCGCTGCTGTTGCTCCATCTGCAACTGCGGCATTTGGTGGAGGCGGCAGCGGGATGGGCTCCTGGATTTTCGTAGCATCCTGTGGCTGTGAGGTCACTGGCTCCGCCGCAACTTGCGCCACAGAGTCTGGGGCAGCAGCTGCCTCTGGCTTCACCGCCTCTTCTGCGGCGGACGTTGCAGCTGCGGCCCGCGCATTCTCCTCGGCCTTGGCCTCCAGCACATTGATGGACGCCTGAATGCATCTGAAATGAAAAAGCTGTGTTAGTCAGCACGAATTGACCATGGCTTTGTAGAGGACTCACTTAATGGCCTCTTTTCTGGCCAAGCGAATGCTGTCCTTTCCGTTCGTGTCGATGGTGTCCAGCTTGAGTAGGTTGCGAGTCAGCATCTCGTCCAGGTAAACATATTCCTTGTCCTGGCGCCTGCCCTTGAACTGCTCAACCTTGCCCATCAGCTCGAGAACATCGCGCTGAATGTCCTGAATCTTGTTGATTGAGTCGAGGGTGTGCGGTGTCTGCGGCGGCAAACCAGCGGCTCCCTCAGCGGCAGCTCTTCCTGGCATCTCCTGATCAAGGTATGGCTGCTGAGTATTCAGTGGCGTGGGCCGTTGTTGCTGTGCGAAGTGAGACTGAGCTTGAGCCTGGGTCTCAGCTTCCGCCTGAGCACTGGGAGGGGAATTTTGGGTAGGGATCTCCTTGTGGGCGTTGATGATGGGCTCGGTGCGACCTTCTACGAAGATGGGAATAGTGCGCACGTTTGTGCCGCCAGGAGTCTGCGGAGTTGGTGGCGGCGTCTGCTGCTTCTGCTGGGGATGTGTCTGTTGCTGGGGCGCATAGTACGACTTGAGCTGCGGCTGCGGCTGCTGTTGCCCCCCCGGGTATTGAGCCTGGATTGGCGGACTGGTCTGAGTGCTGAACTGTTGCTGCTGGGCTCCGGGCGAAGGTCGCTGCTGGTGCTGCTGTTGTTGGTACATAAGGTTCTGCTGCTGCTGTTCCGGTGGAGGGGCGGAGTGCGCGCGCAGTCCCATGTCCTGCTCGGTGGCACTCTTAACGCCCATGTCAACTGTATTGCGCAGTCCGTGCTGGCTTAAGTTGGCCGACGGGGCACAGTCCACCTCCGAACGACCAGCAGGATCCTCGGTCTGGATTGCAGCGTCGCAGAGCCGCTTGGAGGGCGACTGGGGCACTTGGGACTGAGGAGGTACACCGAATCCCGGCTGTGGCATTTGTGGCGGCGGCACATCGTACGCGGCGTATACCTGCTGAGGCTGCTGCGGCTGCTGCTGCTGCGGCGCATGTTGGGCCACATGACTCGCCCCGGGAGCTGCTCCCCGCCTAGCACCAAATCCGTCAGGAATATACTGGCGGAACTCCGATGGCAGTCGATTGAAGAAGTCGTCCTCGTGCTCCATGTGACTGTTGGCGCCCCCGGCCATGCGGCCTCGTCGGCCCATCGTCGAGAATCTGGGAAAACCAAAGTCTGCGTCGTCGAAATAGGATTGAAAGGCATCGTCAGCATGAGCTTGTGCATTGGGACCGTGCAAACTGCTCCGCTTACGTGAGTCGCCAAAGCCCGCAAAGGGGTCGTGCATTCTGCCCAGGTGGGAGCGCGGAAACATATTATCCATGTCCGGTTCGAATCCAAAAGTCGGCTGCAATCACAAGCAGAGAGAGAGAGGGAGAGAAAGAGAAAAAGCTTATGAGAACGGGCAGGAAAAGTGCAAATTGTTTGGCGGGGTTGGCAAGTTGTTTATAAATAACAGGTGAGTCAGAGCCCCAGGCCGTGTGTTTGTGTTCGTGTGTGGGCAAGAAACAACAACTTGCGCCAATGGCGTAGAGTGATGTCAATGCGAAGTGAATGAACAGCTGCTGGGAAACGGGGAAACGGGGAGCAGTGGAGCAGCGAGCGTACCTTCCTGTCTCTCTTGAGGCACTCAGACCCGACTTAATGTGTTTATTTTATCAATGAGCACTGCTCGGCAATTATTTCGCTACAAGTGCTAGTGTGTTACTCGTAGTTTTGCGGTCAGTCTCAGTTTGCTATTGCTCTTCCGCTCGATGACGTGACGCACTTCGTCCGATTGTTTGGCTGCGAATGAGGCGAGCAGCCGGCGCAGAAGGTCTTTTAAAGTGGCTGTCGCCCACTCCCGGACCTGCTGGCACCTTCTCGCAGTTTCTCTCTCGCAGCGTCTGTTTTTGTTTAAGTCTCTCTTGGAGCCTCTCCCATAAAAGGGCCTTGGAGTAGGGTTAAGAACAATATGACTTCTAGGCACCCGCTCTTCGATGCGTTTATGGGGGAGAAAAAAGGCTCTTTAGTGCCCACTGTGATACCCATTTTACTTCCAAGATCCTCGAGATATTTTCATAATTTCTGATATACGGTTTTAATTTTATAACAAGAAAGGAAGCTAACTTTGTCAAGCCGAAGTTTTTATACCCTTCCAGCATGCAATTGGATCATTGAATATCAATCCATTTTGGATTTTTACATGTAGAATTATACATTTTCATACAAATCACCCGAATGCTTCTTTGTCAGCTATTTGTTGTCTTAATGAAATTAAAAACGTAATTCTAAAACCATAAAAAAGGTATATATCGAAATATATAGAAATACATACGTTGAAAAACAGTGGAGTTATTATTTTCTTTCTACTAATTTCCTGATCATTCCTATGGCAGCTATAAGATATAGTGGTCCGCTTTCTTGCAAAAGAAATAAGGCTAAGCTGAACATTTCAGCCTGATAGCCCAAAAATGTAGTCTAGTTTGCGTAGAAACCGATAGACGGACATGGCTAGATCGACACATCTGGTGATGCTGATCAATAATAGATATACTTTACGGGGTCGATGATGACTCCTTCACTGCGTTGCAAATATCATGACAAAATTATCGGTTTCCGAAGTTGGCTTACTCTTTTTATTAACAAAAGTTTTTATATAAACATAATATGAAAAAGGGATGTTGCCAATATTTCTGCCTTGAATCGCTTGTTTTCATGAGAATTGATTCACATAAATTGTCCCCTACGCCGCACTAGAATGGCTCTACTCGACGTATCCCCACTGTATAAGCTTGGGAATTGCTTTTATAGTAACGTCGACGTCATCATCGCATCGCGTTGGCCCCCGTATACATAGGCTGGCCAAAAGTTGAGCAACAAGCAAACCGCCTACGATTCCTATTAGTCAACTCACAGATGTGCACACATATAGAGCGAATCGTGTGTATTACTGTACGGAACCCACCTACAGTGGAAATCCCAGTCGCACACAGAACTTAGTCAACACTCAAGAGCAACAGAAACTGAGCACGGGAACATAAGCAATTGACGCGAAAAGAGAGGAAAGAGAACGCTTGCCAGAGCGTCACTTGTGTGTTTTCTTCTAGAAATTTTTAAATATTTTCAACCATTTGTGCTTGATAGATTTGGACTGCTGGCTATTAGATTAGGCCAACAAAAACAGCTGTACTTTTTGACTCTGGTAAAATTCCGCAAGTGTTGCGGCATTAATCATACGCAACGTTGGTCAGTCAGAGAGATGGAAACAGCCTTAGAAATGCCCCCCCAACAGCGCCAGGCCATGACCGCAACTGCTTTTCAGATTTTCGGAACATCGAAGCAAGTCGCAAATCTCTTGGTATTTCTTAATGACGCTTTTTTTTTTGTATTAAATAATTTTCTTACGCTTTTCTATCGCGGTGAGTGCGATACTTTATTATTTAAGGATACGAATATTTCTAACTTGCTAAAGATACATTAAGAATATTCTAGATATTTTGTATTCGGACCAATTTTCCCCAAAATATTCTAAAATTGAAAAACTTACTTGATCTATCACAAGATTCGGAATTTCTTTCGGACTCACGGCCATGGCTGTTTATGCTGATCATTTATATATTTTTTTTTCTTACTCTCCGTGAATATTTACATTACGTATGTTAACATATTTCGACTTTTGGAATATTACAAGCATTTCAGGAGGGGTTTATACAAAAAGCGTTGGTCATTAACCTTATTTCGACCTTAGCTATGATATCGTATTTGACTGTAACCAACAAAGAAAGCTTTAGGCTTTTTCTCTCTGACAATTTTATTACTGAACCATACACATATGTACGTATATTCATGTGTTTATTTTTCTCAAGATTTCCATAATTCTATTTGAGTCCCTGAGGAAAATTTGTATCTATATTAATAAAATATTTTCTTAAATGTCCATTATTAGGAATATTTACGGACCCTGATAAGTAACAATATAATTTTTGTATGTCCCTCTTTGTTTTATTCTTAATATTCTTAATGTTGGATGAACTTATGAATAGTCATGATCTACCCAAATACTTTATAACATTTTTAAAGTATTTCGAATTCTAGAATTCTGTGTCGGCGAATTGTCAAGTGAAGTTAAGTGAAGAAAATCATTTTCAAGAAGTATCAACCGATTTCATAAAAAGCTTTCCCTTTAGAGAAGCTCCACTGTAAGCGAGTTTCCGCATCGACAGCGAGCTACAAAAACGATGACACGAACACACGATCGAGGTCGAGGTTGGGGTCGAAGCTGGAGGAGACGACCTTGCCAGGCGCCAACCTTGGAGCTCTCTCTGTCCCCGCCGAACGGGCATTGGCGGCTACTCACCTGAAAGTGCTGCTGCTGTGGATTGGAGGGAACCTGCTGGAATTGCTGCCTGGGCGATCCGTACGTCTGCTGGGGGCTGTGGAATTGCGGGTGTTGCTGCTGCGCCGCCTGTTGCTGAGGAGATCCGTAGGCGCTGCCAGCATACTCCCGGTTGATGGGTATGTTGACCCCCGATCCGGCGCCTCCACCAGGAACTCCCTGGGCGCCGCCGTTGCTTTGGGCCTGGCTGGGTGTCATCACAGTGGGCTTCATCGCTGTCTTTGCTGTACTTCGTCCACTATCGAGTTCGTCTCACCACCGCGTCTCGCTGCGTAGCGACAATTTTTTATTTATTTCTTTCGTTTGATACTTGGCTCTGACTTTTCGTCGGCGACTATTTGTCGTGCCAGTTGTTAAGATTAATTTTTGGACGGGACGCGTCGACGAATGAGTCGGTGAGTGGTGAGCGGTGAGGGGGGGCGGTGTGCGTTTGCGCGGGCTCACCTTGAGCGACGACGCGTGCGACTTGTTCTCGTTCTAGTATGTTCCGCGAGGCGCGCGATTTTTCGCTGATACTCCTGGTACTGGTACTCCTGCTATCGCAGCTCTGCTGCCCCGGAGTGTGATGTCACTTTTGGCCACACTTTCTAGCGGCCGCACACAGACACCGACACCGACACTTTTTACTTCCACTTTGCCTTTTAGTATTTCCGCTGCAAGCTTTTGCCGCGCTCTCGCTCTTTCGAGTGTGTGTGCGTTCGCTTTTCTAAATTCAATTTAAAATATATATAGATTTTTTATTTATGCACATTGCCGCCAACCCACACACACTGGCACACACTATGATTTGTTGCTGTTCGTTGTTGTTTGCCACATCCACGGCGTTTGCGTCCGCCGTCCTCACGCTGCCAAAGTTGTTCGTCGACTGAGCGCCGTCGAAATTCGCCATTCGCCATTAGCCAACAGCCCCAATGTGGCGCTCTCAGCGCGGCTCTCTGGCCCCCTCTCCAACTGCTACGCCAGGCCAGTGGGGCCAAGTGAGAGTGTGCTTACACAAGTAAGCTTAGCTTGGCTTCCTTAAGGCCTTAATTGGTAAATATTTCACACTATCTCACGGGTCTTGGTCTTCTCTCCGCGCTCTCCCGATCGGGACAGCGCTGAGCGCTCCAGTTCCCGCTCTCTTTGTGCTCCGATCATTGCAAAGATACACACACATCAGACTTATAAATAGACGATTGAGGCGATTGGGCTAGAAAGTTGGCCGAGAGCGGCTCTCTCAGACGCATTCCTCGGCGGCATTCGCATGGCTTCTAGAATCTAGAACCGTAAGCCTTTCGGGCCGCCTACATGTTCGCCCGCACACATATTCTCTTGTGTACACGTACTCATATGTACATATGTATGTACATATGTACATATACATATATCATCATCGTCATTACCGCCAAAGTGCAATAAGTAAAAGAGAAATACGAGAAACAAAAGCAGGGACAGTAAACAGTTGTTGTCGCCCACTAACGAGCCCAATCGATCAGTGACTAATGATCCGTGTTTTCCAATAAACAGTGTGCCATCCACCAGCGACAGAAACTCTTCGATAGTCGCCCATTCTCGCCCACAAATCAGCTGATTACTGCCAGTTGCTTGACCAAATGTACATACATATGTATCTACATACTAACATATGTTTGTACATATGAATGTATAGCTTCTAAACAACTGAGTCATTCAAGTCACATTTGCGGGCCAGATAAATAATCAAGGACTTTTTATAAACATATGTATGTAACATGCGTATGTACAGTGGCTCACAGCTTATTTCGTGCAGAGGTTCAACCAAATTTTAAAGTCGTGTAGCACATAAACTAAATGATATATAAACAAAATTGTAATGCAGTTTTTTAATGTAGTATTTTAATATATATAAAAATTCTCTGTTTTACAATTCAATTCAATAATATTTAAATTTACAAAAAAGTTAAGATATTGACTTCTTCAATGTCACAGCTTATTTCGTGCAAGAACTTTAGGTAAATGTATTTTGTGAATTGCCATCCCAAAAAAACTTTTTCTTATGAAATCTTTTTGAACACAATATCAGATAATTTTTTAAACGTTTAACTTTTTTTTTTGGATTCGCTGAAAGAAAAGTTTTGTTAGTTTCAGAAGAATCAGCCCCTGCTCAACTAGTGAACAACGGGAATCGGTCCTTACACGTTTTAAAAATAAAACCACTAAGAGGAAAATTGAATAAATGGTAAATTAAGGGCCTAGTCACTGTGGACGGCAGTCCACGTAGTGACGATGAGCACCGAGACTGTGGTGCGCAAGGAGACTACTATATACAGCCGTAGAATTGAAAATCTGCTACGATAGTCCGATCAGAACCATTTATATCTTAATCGAAAGGTATTGTAAACCTCTTTGAAACTGCA
This sequence comes from Drosophila tani, assembly GCA_008042535.1. Lineage (NCBI taxonomy): Eukaryota > Metazoa > Arthropoda > Insecta > Diptera > Drosophilidae > Drosophila > Drosophila tani. The sequence continues at coordinate 511 of VNJO01006288.1, read as the reverse complement.
TACTAAGATTTTTCAAAAACGGATTAGTTTGGGAGAAATTAGAGTGAAAGTGCGAAATTGAAATTTTTGAAAATTGGAGCCATTGGGGCCGGTGGAGCAAAAATCCCAAAATTTTTAATGTTGTTGTGATCTAGCTTTAAATACGCGTCGAATGACACCTCGATCGTCCTGATCCGATACTCCGTTCAAAAGATATTCAATAAACAAGATTTCAACGGCCTTTCCGAAATGAAAACGTTTGTCCTGTTGTTTGTCTGTTTGTTTGTTTGTCTGTTTGTTTGTCTGTGGTATTTTTTGTTTTAAAGTCCTGGAACCACTTTTGTTTTATTAATCAGCTCGAGCTAAATAATTTTTGTTCTACGACTTTTTGGGTTTCCCGCTAGTTTGGCGGGAAAACAGCTAGAAAAGCCAGATTTCCCGCGCCCATAACTTCTAAACGACTAAAGCTACAGAATCGTGCTTTATGTCGTTTGAAAGGTATTTTGAAATGATAATAGCTTTGCCTTGACAT
>VNJO01006264.1:0-101585 GCA_008042535.1 Drosophila tani | reverse complement strand
CATCATTCCTATGGCAGCTATAGGATATAGTAGTCCGATTTCGGTCGTTCCGACATATATACTGCGTGCTAAAGAAATAAGACTATGCAGAAAATTTCACCTCGATAGCTCAAAAACTGAGAGACTAGTTCGCGTAGAAACCGACAGACGGACAGACGGACAGACGGACAGACGGACAGACGGACAGACAGACGGACATGGCTAGATCGACTCGGCTGGTGATGCTGATCAAGAATATATATACTTTATGGGGTCGGAGATGCCTCCTTCACTGCGTTGCAAACATCTGGTCAAAATTATAATACCCTCTGCAAGGGTATAAAAAAAGGTTGCTCTAGGTACTTAGCTGATAAAAAAAATAGACTTGAAACCAGGCCACAATAACTTTGTTTATACAGTCGAACTTCATTGCATAGAACTTGGGCCACAGAACAGCTTCTGAGTTCAGCTTTGAGCGCTCATGGTTCGAGTTGGAGAAGCACGACTTTAGTCTTGTTTGCCGCTCTGCTTCTAATGATCAAATTTAATGTCAGCTGAAATTATTAATTTATTTGCGCGTTCTGCTTCGCGAATCTGCGGTTTGTTTATCAGTACCCACACACTCGCGCCCTCACCTATCGGGGTCAATGCTTGTCGCTATAATATGCAACAATTAATTCATGATAATGCCAAAAAGTCGGCATAGCGAACTCCAACCAGGAAATGGAAGACAATAACGAAATGCGGAGACTGAGATGGAGATGGAGACGGAGACGCGCGCCGGCGCCTTAGCTCGGATCGGTTTGGATCGGATCGTGCTCGGATCGATTCGAGCGGATTGGCAGAAGTTCCGACCGCTGCGATGGCATGCTAAAATTGCAAATAAACCAAGCAAGCAACCGACATCGACGTCGACATCGACATCGGCTAATGGCCACTAAAGGTTTCTATTTTCGATGTGCTGTGTGAGCTGTGCCATGACATGACGGTCAATGCCGTTTTTTGATCTAGTCTCGGCGGTAATTTTTCTAATCTCTTTGGGGCTTGAACTTGAACGAACCGCGGTGGCTTTGACCCAATGACTGGATGCCGAACGTCAGCGAATGGATGGATGGATGGATCCGTGGTCGATCGGGTGTGTCCAGGGTAATAATTACGGGTTCAAGTACTCGGCTGAGCCCGAGACATGGGTTATGCATTCCGCACGCATGAAACCATCAATTTTAGTAACATTTATTATCGCTGTATGTCAATCATCCGGAAGGGCCAATAAAATGGCAAAATGTATGCAAATGCACTGATTAAGCGCAGGTAAAAATCCAAAAGTCCATCCAGGCAGCTGCTTATGCCGCCGCACGTATGCGTCACATTGGCTCCGATTTATAATTTCTCGGTCAAAGTCAATGTCAATGCAAATGGAAAAAAAGCAGCAGGCAGCAGGCAGCCAGCAGCCATCTCGCAGCTTCTCGCACTCGCATTAATAACAATAATCAGTCAATGGGGCTAGCTGGCTAAGACCCCCGCCCCCTGCGAGCGAACGAGTTTTGGCCGCTTATCAAACGCTTCGCCTTTGGTCGCCTTTGGCCCGAGAACTCGTTTGCGGTGCGCGGCTGGCTTTGGGCCCTGTTACAATTTGCTTTTGCCTGCTTAGCATTTTGTATTTCCTGATGTTTAATCAGCCAGCCGAAGACGCTGCCGAGACGGCAAATCGATTTCGGGGTTCACTCGTTTGCTACTCTTGCCGGAAAAAAGGTATCATGGTTTTCTAAAGGGGTTTGAAAGGTTCTATACTTTATTTACACACTTTTATTGCCAGAATTAACTATTACTACGTACTAGTTGTAATATTATATTTATTTGTGGCGTATAAACATAATGCAAAATTTGTTTAGAAATTAAATAACAAAAACAAAATGTAATTAAAGCAATCCCTAGAACATTTCGTTCAGCCTTGGCCATGGGAATATATTAACATATTAATTTTAAATCGTATTCAAGTATTTGCGTACCGAATTCATTGTATTTCAAACGAAATTTGTGGACACATTAGACGCAATTAAAAGCGCTCAATGTTTTAGATTTTCGATTGCCTTGAGACAGTTCATGGGTGAATGCTGAGGTAAGCCACACACCCGAAAAATAGCTGAACTTGTAAATATAAATACGTCTGAGTTATAAATAGAAGAGGTACAAATTAAATTAAAAGAATGCTAGCAATAAATGGAATTTATTTTTGGTAACATGAGTATTTTTGGATTTATTAAATAAGCTTATTTTCTTCCCCAAAGTAAGAGTATTCCAGATACTGCCAGATCTTTCTTCGCTGTCACAACTCCAATGCGGTCTCGTCTCCATCTCTTCATTTGCAGCAAAGACAAACACGAGGTTAGCTCAGAGATCTGTTGGCGTCTTCTTTTTCGCGCAGCATTGGCCTTTTTGTTTGGCTTTGTTTCCATTTACATATTTTAATTGCCGGGGCTGGGGCTGGGGGCTGGGGGACGGAACGAGCCGATTGGATCGCCGGAGGTCCGGGCTCAACTTGTTTACTGTTACATCTATGCGGAAGAGTCCGAAGCGGAAGTCTGGGCCAAGTCCACCGGCTGCGTGTGTAATGTGTAATGAGGCGGGGGAACCAGAATGCCATAAATACCATAAATACCACCTAGAAGAGTCGGAGGAGTCCGATCAAATAATAGAGGAGCCTTGGAGCCCTGTCAGCGTCGCGCCAAAAGGTCACGAGGTTAAATGTAAATGGGGTTCGGGAAGGGAGCACAATTCATTATTCAATTTTTTTTTTCGGATTCCAGCGGTTATATTTATACACTCTGAGCTCACAGGTGGCAGGGGTCTCGTGTTGTCCGAAAACTTGATCTTCCACTAGAGATAAAGAATTTCCTATAATTTGATTCTGAGATAAATAAATCGCTATTTACTCAAAGAGATTCCGCAAACAAGCTGGCTTCGATTTCATAGCTCATAAGCGTGCTGGTTCTTAACCCTGAATTTTGGTTAAATAATCATAAAGAACTGTGTAAAAAGCAAAGTTTGTTTACCATTATGGCTTAGATATTTGTTTTTAATTTGTATTAAATTTGAACTTAAATTCAGCAACTAAAATATTATTAATATTCCAACTTTGATAATTAATTCTAAAATATATAAATACTCCAAGTTCCAAAAGAGAATAGAGGATAATAATAGACTCTCAGTAAGTAGTAATCCCCTCAAACTCCGCAGATCTTGTCCTATATCTCATTTCCTGAGTTTTCCAATTTAATGTCTGTCTAATCAGGGGATCTCTTGACTCGTTCTTGATTTGTTTATGACGCATATATCTAGGCGCTCGTTTAACTTCGCCTTGACTGACATCGTTGACCAAAGGGGTGTTAAGTGAGTTGCCCCCGGTTAATGGAGTCGCTCGACTGGTTTCTCTAGACAGAAATTAAATAAGGGCCAAATTGCGACTTCTCCCAGGCCATACCAGGCCAGACCACGCTTCGGGAACGAAGTCGAATGGGTTGGTAACAAATGCATATTTATGCAAATCCACTTACACTCGGCGAGAAGTCAAGAATAGAAACCCCGAAATATATAAATCTGCGGCCGGGCCGAAGGCAATTTTAAAACGCCAAGCAGGTTTGCGATCTCCCCCAGAATTCTAAGCAGGCTCTCGGCCTTACCGATGCTGATCATGATCGAGTTGTTAATGAAAAGAGCCAAAACGAACCGAGCGGAGCACTTGGTGACGACTTCTTGGCCAACTTCCCTCCGGGCCGGGGCGAGATTCTGTGGAGTGTACGGAAATGCTATTGCCACCGGGCCGTAGCACCAAAATAGAAAATCAAAAATCGAAAACAGCAAACAGAAAACGAAAAAAAATATGCGACTGACAAAATTTCGGGCGTGGGCGAGCAGAAAAAGTTGCGGGCACGTGATTAATTTGCTAATTTCTGCGGCCCGGCGACTCCAATTCATTTTATGGCTTATCAATGTTTTGCATGGCTTATTCTTACATTTTGTCAGTTGTCAGTTGTCAGAGTTGGAGAGGAGCTCCCCGCTTCCCCAGCTCGACTGGGCAATGCCCTGTGAGCTTCTCAAGAATTCTCTGGTGATGTATGGGATTCCCACTGGCTCGCTCCGCTTTGCGAAGTTTTCATTTTCCGATTACTCCGCGTACTAACAAGTCGTAATGGGCCATTAACTGAGTGCTTGTTTGTTTTTATGAGCAAGTTACGAGCCTAAAATTATGTTGAGGATATATTCCGTTCAATGACAATGCCACCGGCCCAGCTGGCTTGGTTTTATTATGAAAATGATTAAAATATTCATGTTTTGAAGGTGCCACTAGTTTGGGAGGACTATGAAATCTATTCTTAGCCATAAAGAATAAATAAAGACTTTGTTAATGAACAAACTGAATAAATTTGTTGGGTTTTTGAGAACTACATATATCCCAAATAATGCATTAAAAATGTAATGTCTTACCTTCAAACATTATTAAATTTTCAAAATGATTCAATTAGATGTAGAATTCGAACGGAAATGATCTATGACTGCATTTTATTGGATAAATAAATTTTATCCACTCAAAGCCACAATTCAAACGTGCCAGCCACGAGAATCCATATGAATGGGCGCGGAACTTGTGGCCGAAAGAATAGTCTAAAAATAGGGGTACAGGTTTATTATCTTGTGCTAAACCCTAATGGATTTCGGTTGTACACACAGCCTGACAAGCACCTCGGAGTCGTAAAAGCAATGTTTGATAAATTGGCCAGCCGCACGGCCGGAGAATAGCCAAGTTGGCCAACGGCTTGTCAGAAGCGTGTGCTGAGAGAAATGTATTCCGAAAAGAGTATTAACATATTTTATGCAAATTGCTGTGATCGCATTTGTGGCAAGTGACAATGAGATCGGGTATTGCAAAGTCCATAAGGGGCTGCCCTGTAGAACCATATAGGCTGGTGCCCCTTAAATCTTTATCTGTATCGGTGTCTGTATCTACACCGTAAGGAAAATCTCTCTAAATCCATTTTAAATATTAAAATTACAAGATATAATATATATTCTAACACAAGAAGTGTTATTCCGTTTCATGGAAACTACAATTTATTTATTTAAGAATTTACAAAGAATATCTTTAGGCTTTCTGTTCTCCTCACCTATTTCTTTGGGTGTAAGATGTATCTGTTGTTGTTTTCGGTATCTGTATCCGAGTGAGCAAACAGCTACGGATATGTAATGAGGCTTTTGTTTGATTTCGTTATTATTTTTCATGGCACATTTGAGGCGTGTGTGTTGACGTGACATTGCGCTCTTCCTGCGGCACATCAGAGATATTTGCATAAGCATTTGGCTAAAGCGATCGCCGGCACCTGGAGGACTGAAACTGGCTCTGACTGATTCGATTTTTCACGCACTTTGCACTTGAAAACGCTCCGCTCCGCGTCGGCCAATTTGTCACCGGAGAAGAGAGATGCGTCATTTCGTAGCTTTTTTCGTAACAGTCGCCGGCCTGCATTTCAATTAGCTGCAATTAGTTCGGGCTGCCAGCCAGAGCCAATTGCCTCATTGCCTCGGGGAAATTTAATTTGAGTTAGCACGGAGTTGCTGCTTGGCTACGCCCCAGCTCCAGGGGTTAGGGCCAGGTTAAGACGGGGCCGCCGCACTTGCACTCGCATCGTACGGCCACTTATGGGTAATTGTGCAATTTTCGCGACTCAAGAACACGCCAAGAATACGCCGCGACCTTGGCTGTCCGCCGATTTTGTTGAGATGCCGATGCCACTGCCACTGCCATTTTGCAAGTCACACGAGCATGAGTTTAGACCGCAATGACAGTCATTACTCAGGCAGCCTCTTTAATTCCATCTTGGATTTTTCAATAGCACATCGGCCATTATTGAGGAAGGCGAGGGAGCTGCGTTTTGGCACTTGACTCTGCAATTTTTCCGAGCACAGTGGCACTCGATTCTTGATACTTGATTCTTGATTCTGGGAAAAAATCGAGTAAGCTCACACGTAATTCATAATTTAAGTACTTACCCTTTAACTTGAATTAATAAAACTGGATTTAAGTAGATGATCATGCAAATACTATAATTAATAGCTCTAACTTTCATTTGTTTTTTGCTAAGGGAAGTTTCCTCTGCTGATTTATGGAAAAAGCTGGAATAGTTTAATTATTTCTGTATTTAGAAATAGGCAAAGCTTCCATAATCGTTGCGGTTTTCCTATTTATTTTAACACGTAAAACTAAAATAAAATAAATCAAATATATAAGATTGAAAAACCCCCACTTTTATTATTTACAACTTTGAGGGACATAAAAAACTGATTTTTGACTTTAAGCTGCGACTTTTTAAACAGGAAATGTTTTCACCAGAAAGTAATTGTTGTCTTTGATTTATGTGTGAAAACATAAATATTTATTGAAGAATGATTTTAGCTTTAAAAAATATATATACAAAATAAAAGCTTAAAGTTAGGTTGGTTTCGAACCTTAAAATATTGTATTAAACCTAATTAATTGATATTTTAATTTAAATTTAATTGAATTAGATCATTTAGGGTGTGTAATTGCCATTAATTATATTTTTGAAGTATTATTTTTGCCATAAGACACACAAATATCGTAATTGAATGGCTCTTTAGGGGGCACGTGTTGAAAATAAACACTGGAATTATGCTGATTGAAATCGAAAGCCATAAAATCGCGGCATGTTGGCTTAGTTCGGTTTTCGAGTGTACTACGATAACTACGGGAATCACTGGAAACGTGACGTCGGGCTAACCGGTTCTGGCCAAGACTGGCGCTGTGTAAGCCAGTGAGTAACCACTATGCAGTGATGCCCCACGGTGACCTTCGGCCGAGTTGCCACAAGGGGTCGAAACGTTTAAACCTTCGGCGAGGAGCTCTTGCGGTTTTAACACCGCCGCCTCTTGGCAGATGGCAGATGGCAAACAATTTTTGTGGCCGCCACTAAACTCATTTCAACTTTGCGCCGACGCGTCGGTGTGAAAACCCTGCTATAATGAGCGCGAAAACTGTCAACACACACTCGCCTCTTGGGGCTCTTTTTCTGGGCCTGTTTGCCAAAGAATCGGGCAATTATTGGCCCGTTTGCCGGCCAAATATTGGTGCGGACTAAACAGCCATTAAATATCGGCCACGCGGCAGGAAAATGTTGGGGGGACAAAAACCAATTAGAATTCGTCAAAAGAGTTTTTGAATATGCATAAATATCGCAAGGCCGGGGTGGCAAACTGGTTAACTGTTTGGCATCTGACATACATCGCATTATATATGGCCCAGATCCGGAGTGAATTAAGAACGTTATATAATGGCGATGGGAAAACATGTTTCCGAAGAAGCACTTCATTAGCAGGCAGTTGAGAGACCGAAAAAGAAATCGGCGAGCGACGTGCCGAGTGCTCACTTGACCTGCGGTCATAAACTTGGCCAAAATCCACTCTTTCCCGGCAGCCTACGTGAGCGGGGCCACTTACGGCTCTCCGGGGGACTTACCGCGGGCCTCGATCTCCTTGGGATCTCTGCAGAAAGTGCAAGTGATCTGGATATTCTAGGTGGTGGCCGAAGAGTCTATAAACAAAGCTAAGCGGCACAGCCACGCGCCGAATATTACCAAAAGACGCATACACTTGCACAAGCCGTGGTATGGGCGACCCCGGCCCCATAGATCCAAGATCCAAGATCCGAGCACATCCGAAGCGATACGATCCGATCCAATCCGATCCGAAGCGAGGCGAAGCGAAGCCTGAAGCCCAAGAATCGGCGACGTCGGCCGTCGGCGGAGAGACGCTTTAAATTTCGGTGTTGGTTAACTTTTGAGGCACTGTCACCGCCTCTGCTCTCTCGGCTCCAGCTCGGTTCAGCGCGGCTTAGCTCAACGTCTCAGCGTCTAACCGTGCGAATTCTTTGGACTAGGCGCTTAAAAAGCACGGCCAGTCGCTCCGATCCCTCATACGCCGTGCATTCATCACGCCTCGTGGACGTGCCGTGTGTTGTGGCCAGAAAGCCGGAATAAATAACCAATCAAGTCCTTGTCGAGGGACTGCGAAACGAACTCTGGTGTTAACAGTGATCAAGTGTGTTGTGAACGAAACGAACTCTTTGGATTTAGTGACCCCCCTCTGTTGGATTTTCCACGCATTTTTTTAGCCGCAACTCAATCCTTAAAGGTGAGTGTGAAGACAATCTAAAAAGATCTTTCGATCGTTTTATTGGCCCGACTCTGCTTTGCGGAAGTCATCGAAACTATCGTAAAAGTCTCTGCCGAATTTCAACATCGATCGATGGCACTTCAACAGCCCCTCTAAACTATGATTCACCTATAGGAAATCGCATTCCATCGAGCAGTTAAATATGTTTATGAAAAGAACTCTATAAAGCCGCTGACGCAAGTCCAAATTGGGTAGCCAGTGACGCCTCACGTAGCCCTCATAATACGAAAATTATGCTAGCCTTAAACAGATCGTATGGAATTCTATGGCCGATCCAGGAGCCCCTGATCGAATCGGATCTCTTTGCTCTTAGCCGCACGCGCTAATTGCGAATGCGGCTTAAGTAGGCGATAATGAGTATGGATGCCACGCATAATGCCATAGCCAAAGGCATCTGATAGCTGGATAGATGAATAGACGGCTGAATAGCTGGCTGGATAGGCCCGGATAGTCACGTTCCCAGTTTTAGTTCTGGGTGCGAGTCTGGCTCCGGTCGGGCGCTTTTCGTATGCGCCAGACGTCGCCGGCTGCGTGCGCTGCCCGAATCGATCAATGGAGCTCAGCTCACTCCCGAGTGGTATCAATCACAGTCACAGGCATTAGATTTGAGTCAGGTTTCGCATTATATTTATTACTATTATTGCTCTGTCCGATCTGTGACGTGGTCTCGGGAAACGTAGAACCCACAAGAACCCCGATGAGGAAACCGAAAACGAACCAACACCACGCTGAAACCCCCCAAAAACCCGTTGGCAACATCAACCTTGATCTCAGACTTCGGAGAACCCGAAACAAAAGCAGTTCTATACATAAATTTATCGCGGTTATTTAACTATGCTAATATTCCGGTAAGGATGATTGAGCGCTGGACTCATCCGCGCCGAGATCGGAGCCGAAGTCTTAGACTCGCAGACACCGCGCCTCGCCCGTGGCAAAACTAGTTTAATTCTGGCAGCGCGTGGCACCTGCATGACATTACCCACTGTCTTGGTTCTGCATATCCCGGACTGGCAGACTCTAATTTACACTGGTTTTACACATCGCCCAATGCCAAGAGGCCAGCTGAATTAAGCGGGCGAATAAAATTCAAAACACACGACTTGACATTGAACCGCGGCGAGCTAATAGTTGGAAATCTATGCGCGGAGCCAATAAGAATAGTTTGCTTTCGACTCGTTGCGAATCATGCAACCGCTCTGAGGTCAACTGGTTGTCCAAGCCATCCATTCTAGCTGGTTAGACTCTGTAGTGAGGTGAAGATCACTCGCTTGGAGTTGGTCACTGGTCAGGTGTTGCCTCCGACTTGGCAACCGTAATTATTCGTATTCAAAATGCACGAATTAAACTGCATAAAGGTGCATTGATTCCGATGAACCCACACGGCGTATGCGCAATATTTATCACTGAACCCTGCGACTCTATGCCTATGACGGCTAATGAATAATTTACAAAACTATTCAAATGCGCACTGCTCCGACTGCCTCAATCGCAAATGACTTGGGTCCACGTTTGGGTGGCCACCACAACATGTCATCCAAAGTTCGTTTTGAGTATTCAAAGAACTTTTCACTATTTTCCAGCTCACTTTGCATGTCAAGCTGGCTGCTTCCAGAAGGTTTCCATAATTTTCAGAGACAGACTTCTAGGATCTTTGAACTTTAATGGAACATTTTCCATAGATATATCTTTGAATATGGATGTTCATGAACAACACCTTCTAGTTTATCTTATCTGATTAAATATTTAACGAGTCTTCTTGAGATCTATAGATTTCCAAAGAATTTTTCGTGGGTTTCCAATCTCACATATTTTTTAGCTGGGTCTTCTAAGGTTCTCTAACAACCTTTTCTGGTTTTCAGTCTCCGAAATAAACGTTTGTAAAGAATGGATATGCAAATCTATCATTCGGCAGCGTGTACAACATAGAAACAAATAAAATTATTGATTGTTTTTCTGCGGGGATTTCGTGGCTTTGGCTTCGGATTCCGTTTTATTCGAAATTCTCTTTTCGCGCTTCCGGCTTGCTATCTTTGTATCAGTTTCGAGTATCATTGAGGCTGGCCGAACCGCCGAAGGTCGCTCGAGCAGCTCTCTTACCTGGCTACCAGCTCGCTAGCTCGCACTCACCTCAATTGTGGTCCATAATTAGTCGTGCAGCTGGGGATGCCTTTGCCTTCCAAATGGAGAGCCCGAGCATGGCCTGCATGCGAATGAGGAGCACCCACTGATTGATGGCATCTCCGGGCTGTTGTGGGTTGAGAAGACAAAGGCGTCTCGCGTGACAGGCCATAAATCAGGACGGAAGCTGCGGAATACCAATAGTAGTCAGTACCAGTGTGTCTATAAGTACCCCTTCCGCTTTCGCTTGCAGATGACGCCCAACATAATAGGCAGCACTTTCATATTGGCCGAGACGGCCATTGCCGATGGCAACAACAACAAGATGGCCGCCACACCCGCCGCCACCGCCGCCGTGGCCGCTCCTGCCCCGAAGGTATCGAAGAAGCGGGAGAAGGCCGCCGACAAGCCCTACGAGATGGAGATCGTGTGGCGCAACGTGGGCCTCTTCGTCATCCTCCACTCGATGGCCCTGTACGGCCTGTACCTGGTCTTCGCGGAGAGTGCCTACTGGGAGCTCTTGCCAGGTGAGTCTGGGTATCATCGGGTCCCTTGTAGCCTTTGCTGACTTTGGATTCTCTCTCTGCCCTTCCAGTCTACGCTTCCATGATCATCGGCGGGCTGGGCATCACGGCCGGAGTCCACCGTCTGTGGTCGCACAAGGCCTACAAGGCCAAGCTGCCGCTGCGCATCTTCCTCATGCTGTGCCAGTCGCTGGCCTTCCAGAACAGCATCTGGGAGTGGACCCGCGACCATCGCGTGCACCACAAGTTCACGGACACACACGCCGATCCCCACAACTCTCGCCGCGGCTTCTTCTTCTCCCACATGGGCTGGCTGATGTGCAAGAAGCACCCCGACGTGACCAGCAAGGGCAAGCAGATCTCCATGGAGGACATTGAGCAGGATCCCGTGGTGATGTTCCAGAAGAAGTAAGAAGTTACTTAGAGTTTTCCTTTTCCTGTTTACTCACACCTTTCCCTCCCTAACAGACTCTACTTTGTGGTGATGCCCATCTGCTGCTTCGTCCTGCCCATGATCTTCCCGTACTACGTGATGGGCAGCTCGCTGCGCGTCTGCTTCTTCACCTGCTCCATGCTGCGCTTCTGCCTGTCGCTGCACTTCACCTGGCTGGTGAACAGCGCCGCCCACTTCTACGGCATGAAGCCCTACGACATCCAAGTGAGCGCCAGGAACAATAAGCTGGTCTCCACGCTGACCATCGGCGAAGGATGGCACAACTACCACCACGTCTTCCCCTGGGACTACAAGGCAGCCGAGCTGGGCGCCTACAGCTTCAACTGGACGACGGCCTTCATCGATGTGATGGCCAGGATCGGTGGGTTACCAAGCCCTGACTGAAGCTGAAATAAATTATAATCCTCGCATCTTTTTTATAAAATTAGGACAAGCCTACGACCTGAAGTCCGTGTCCCAGGAGATGGTGTACAAGCGAGTGCTCCGCACTGGCGATGGCTCACACATCGCCGCTCTGCTGGACGCCAACAACAACAATGCCATTCCCACCAATGAGCTGGTGGCCCATCTGGACCACGAGCTGGAGGACAACGCCATCTGGGGCTGGGACGACAAGGACATCAGCGAGGAGGACCGCAAGGGGGCGAACGTGGTGAACAAGGAGTCCGAGTGCAAGCTGGACTAGGGAGTGGGTCTGCTGGAGCGGTGGTTAGCCCAAACGAACAGCCTTCCTGCTGCCACATCGGGTCTGCAGTATTTAATTATATTAATTGCCTATTCTCCGTACCCGTACCCCGTACCCCGTACTGCCTACGCATAAGTGGTGACTGTTTGCAACCTAGAAAAATCTACTTAACATCGAGACCGAAGGAAACACACAACACACAACTAGGGAGTCCGATCCGGAGACCCGATGGCGGCAAGAAGCATCTTATATATCAATGGCTTCAATTCCAAATACAACAACCAACTGAAAAAAAACTATTCGAGATTAGTCAAAGCAACTTGTTCGCAGCAAAAGCAAAAGTGTTAACAAATATCTGCGCCCTATTAATACCCCTCACCCTACAAATTCCCCCCTCTGGCACTCGCCACCCCCTCCCTATCTCTATCCCTATATATATTAATATTTGTATATTTACGCAAGAGGTTCTAGAATTAAGCGTACCTGCTAAGCCCTACTTTAAGCATCGACTTTTATGTGTGTGTACATTGTGTTAGTTATTAGGTCCAAAATTGTACATTTCAAGCCAACTATTGTTGAAAATTCTAAACAAAAAACCCTATAAAAAAAACAAAAAAAAATCAACAAATGTGCTGTGTTTTGATATTTGGTTGGGGTTTGGTGTTGATCTTAATATTTTTTATCCTTAAATAGCATTTAATAAAAAATAGGATTGGATCGGAATGGTTTACTCAAAGTCACTAAGGAAATTTATTTTTATTGGAAGCACTTGGTTGACTTTTGAATTGCATATAAAAAATATGGTAAGCTCACAGTTTCTAAGTTTAATATCCGGAAATCCAGCCCTCATTAACACCTTAAAGGCACTAAATGCTGACTTTTAAACTTGCCATACAGTAAAAATTTTAAATTGCGTTTTTAGTGCCTCATAAAATTTGTTATACTTTGAATTGTTTACTAACTGTGTTCACTTTCAATGGAAATTATGTTCTTACTTTATTAGAAGACATGAAAAAAGTTTCTGGATTATAAAAAGATCGGAATATTATATAGTTTTTTTTTAACCCATAAATTGTTCTTAGTGTTTTCTTAGAAAACATTTCGAACTCAGGAGAAGCTCTTATTTGTTAGATAATATGACGATTTGGAAACATAGCCCAGAAGATTGTGAATTAATCTAATTAAGCAATGTATCAACTTAGGATAAATGAAGCCATAACACAGAAGACAGCCTTTATTGGAATAGCGGGACTAGGGAACTAGAATTCATTAACTGTAGCTGATGTGCTGCTCCTCGTGGGTGTTGAACTGCGTCCGGGCGGCGTACATTAAAGCCGCCATGAAGGCACCATTGTTCAGCACCAGCGACAGGATGGTGGCCATTTTGAGAGCCGGCAGTATGAAGGGCAGCAGACTGCCCAACAGGACGACGGGGAAGATTAGCATGGGCACCGCCACTTGCATCATGGTCACCTTGTACGAAGCCTTCTTCTTGCGTTTCCCCAGCAAACCTCCGCCCCCGCCGCCCTCGCCACCGGCCACGCCTCCGCCACCCAAGCCTCCCTGCTGCTTGGAATCGCCCTCCGCTTCCGGTTCATAGTTCTCCACACTGGCACTGTTGACACCGCCGCCGCTGATGGAGGGAAGATTCATCAGGTTGAGGTCCATCTCCTCGGTCTCGCGCCGCCGGGCTCGTCCCATCCGGGATTTGGGTGCTGAAAGGGGAGATTTTACTCAGAGAAATAATTAGAGCATTTAATAATTTTTTATGGTGAAAAATGTATAAACTTTAACTCTAGATACAAAAATTCTAAATATAAATATAAATTAGGGACAACCCTTGAAAAGCTAAGTTATAGACTTAAATGAATATTTACAATCTGTTATATAATTCCTAATTTAAATCTAGCTGTTTAAAGAGTAAACAAACTATTGCCAATAATTTAAGCAGAGTTAAATAAATAAATCGAGTTATACAATTCAGTTGCGGATATAATTTTCAAGAAGTTCCAAGAAGTTAATTATGAAATCCTAAGTTAAGTTAGTTGCTTTAACCTTGAGTCTTCAAGAAGCTTTTTCTAGTTAAACATGAATCCTATTCTATTTCCGAAACAACATTCCATTTTATGGGTAAATATTTTCATACAGCTTGCAAGGTTAAGTATTTAATTGTTAACTATTTATATCTGAGAAAAGTGTGGTAAAAAAGATTGTATAAATGGAGTTATGAAGTCAGTTTACTTGGAATTATTAAATTTAAACAAAGGTGAAAAATATAAGAACATAAAATATTAATTTTGAGCCGACTAAGTTTATTGAATATTCGTTCTATTAAAATCCTTTGCATAGAAGTCACCATCAATTTGGCACATGCGTTGAATATTTTGGCACGATCAAAGCTCAAAACCGAACTGGCAGAACTTGTTATATGAGAATAGAAGCACAATGTGTGAAAGTAAATTAATGGCTATTCATAGAAAAGAAATGAATGAATTAGAATTTATAGCAAAAGGTCAAATTTGTTTGAATATAAGTTATTAATCGGATATTTTTGGAATTATATCAGTAATTTTGTATTTGAGGAGCTACTCACTTTTCTTCAGCGAGAACTTGAGCTTATTGTCCTTGCTGGGCACGACCTTCACCAGCATGCCGTTGAGGAAGTGCAGCTTGAGGTCGCGGTGCTTGAAGAAGCGCTGAAAGTTGACCACCAGCCGCTGGTTGAGCTCCTTCTCGGACATGTGCTGGTACTTCTGGGCCACCAGACTGCCCATCTGGGTCTCCTCGCCGAAGAACTGGTCCAGGAAGTCGCGCGTCAGGTTGCCGGTGCTGGGCATCCTGGTTCGCTCCTCCATCTTTTGAAGCACGTACAGCTTGGTGCAGTGCAGCATGCTGAACTCGCGCAGGCACTCGTAGATCCGCATCGGAATCGACGCCCTAAAGTATGACACACTATTCGTCGCCGCCTGACTGCGGCCCATGCCCGGGTTCGTGTCTCCGCTGGGAGCGGCTGCCTTTTGGCCCAGGGACGCCTGGAGGCTTAGCAAGAGGCAGAGGCAGAGTCCGAGCAGGACATGCCAGGACAGGGACAAGGATCTAGCGGAGCCAGCTTGCATTTTCTCAGGTAAGTCTTCTCTTCCTGCAATCACAACACAACTGCACCGCAGCAGTGACAGTGGAAAACTGAATGCATCTGTTGGCCAAGAGCCGCCATCCGCCGCCATTCGCCGCCATCCTAGGCCGAGTGGCCACTACTTTCCTCCGGCCAAGCAACTGGTTTGCTGCTCCGCTGGATCGCCAACGCTCGGCTGGCTCTCGGATTTAGTTCAGCGGGTCAGGTGGCGGCGGCGGCGGCAGTGCCGGCTCTTACCCGAACCTGCCCCAGTTGTCTGACTTATGGCCGATCCATTCGATTGTTTACAGCCGAAATTCTGGCTCTAATCTCACCCAGAATCGGTTCTCCTCGATCTGTGTGCGGATCTGGCGCACCTGGCTCATGTTCCAGCCAGCCGCCGGCGGCGGCGACAACTGGGTCAGCAGTGCGTCTGCAAGTAAAAGTAACTCGGCGCTCCAGTTATTGCCTGAACATTAGAAATTTTCACACCTCATATCGGACGAGGGGAGAACAGATCGTTGAACACAAGGCACTTTGTAATTATTTTCTGCCGTTGAACATCTCTATAAAATAGTAATACTTGCGCATAAATAATACAAGACTTATACTTATTAAAATTTCAAGTTTGAAAATAAATTAAAACTGAAAAAGAACTCGGATTTTGTTATTTAAAGTCGGAATGGATTTTTATTTTAATCATGTTATTTAGATTTAATCTTTATATTGTAGTTTTTAAGGTCTTTTAGTTCTAAAGAATATTTATAATTTTACAATTATTCTAAAATTAAGAAAATAGTTTGTTACTTTGAACTTAAAACTTTCTTCAATGAGTTCTTTCTTAGAATGCAATATTTCTAAAGAACTTCGATTTAAAAATGTTGTTAAATGCTTATAAACTAATATAAATATTTTTTTAATGGAATTCCTCACTCTCAATCTTCCTAGTTTCTTCTAATTATTATTATTTTCTTTCAGCTTGTCTCAACACTTCCCCATTATGACTTGCAACCATTAATTCTCGCTCATATACCTGGGCAAGTGTATTCATTAGACGCGTTTCTTTGTTGACAGACGACAAAATTGCGAAAATTGTCACAAAGTGGAACAATTGAAGCCGGATTCAATATGATCGATCGGCTGGATGGATAGAAAAGTGATCGCTTTGAATTAAGTGGCCACGAATCAAGTGAGAGTTAATTAATTAGTCTATAGCCATAATGAGGCAGGAGAAATCCAAGCCCGGCTAATTATCGCTCTTGGTGTGGTCTTTCGACTAACTGTGACCCATTTCGATTATTTTGGAACTGGGAGGAGCTTCAATTGACTTTCTATAAGCAACGCTGCGGAAGAGCAGTTAAAAGAACCGTAAATCACGGACGCCCTCCGTAGAATTCGAAATGAGGCAGAAATTTCACTTTCCATAGCTTAAGAAAAAGATACGCAATCAATCGAAATCCATAGCCATGGGCGCTGACGGTAGACAATTTCGATTACTGATTTATTATATTTACAGTTTGGAATGTTTTTTTAAAAAAAATATTCCTTCCTAGACTTCAAAATCTTTGATTCCATTTATTTCTTCTGACAAAATGGTCTCTTTATTGATACTTCTTTAGAACCAACTTCAGTTTACAAATTCAGACAGCAGACTAATTTTCTTTACACAATAATCCCTTCGAATAACAAAGAAAATTCTCTGCTGACTGTCTTTCTGCCATAATTTACTTGCAATAAATAAATAAATAAGTTAAATAAATAATTTAAACTAAACTTAAATTATTATTTGGTTGCAGGCTCGCTGAGACTGAGGCTGAGGTAAATGTGATTCCATGGCCTTCTACCAGCTCGCTTTATCTCTCGATTCGAGCGGATCTTCTCCAGGATCTACCACTCCTTCTCCAGCCAGACGGGCTGCTGGGTGTGCGAGTGGGAGTAGACCACGGGCACTGGAGCCGGAACGGGTGCAGCGGCATAGGCGGCGGCTGCTTGGACGGGCAGAGCGCGGGACAGCATCTGGCCGATGGCCAGCACCAGCAGGATGACGCCCACACCCAGACCCTTGATGGAAACCACGGTCAAGGCTGCCAGCAGGGTGGTGATCACGCCCACGACGAAGGCACCGGGCACCAGGGCGAAGCTGATACGGCGCAGGAAATGATGGCCAAAGGTGCGACTCTCTGGAAAGGGAAATGCAGTTTAGAACCAACATTAATAAGTCTTGGCTTAAATATTGAATAGTTGATAAATTCGCGGTATTATTTCAGCGATATCCGTAGAATTTATATCAAGTTATAGTTGTTTGTCACTTAAACTTTCTTCTTTTTAGTTTGCTCACTTTATATATTTTATTTAAATTTTAAACTTATACTTTATTTTCGTATTTAAGTTCACTAACCAGCCACATCCGACTCCGCATCCGAGCTGTTGGCAGCCTGCTGCTGACCCAACGCCAAGTCACACGCCAAAAACAGGCACACGAGAGCAAACACAATCTTCTGGTTGGCGGCCATTTCGAATTGAAATATAGTCCTTCGGGGTGGATGAGTATGAGTATCCGGTAATCCGTAATTGACACTGCACTGCTCCGGCACTGGCGAACAATTGAGTGGAGGGCTCACATTGACATTGGCTTTTATCGACGAGGGCCTGGGCCGGCCCACGGGTCGGCTACTTGAAATTCGGCAGCCGGACATCGCGCAGCCGCAGCGTCGCACGAACGTGCGCCAAAACAAGCAAATCGTGCCGCATCCATACGGCTCTGCCATCAGTCCCCCGACTTCCAGATGCCGAATCTGACTAGGTACACTGAAAATAAGGATATGCTAGAAATTAAATAAAATTAATAATAATTAAATGAAGAATTATTGTAAAGACACTATTATATATATATTAAAGGGATTATAAATGGGTTTTCTCAACTAAGTTGTAGGTAAAAAGAAATTATGAATATTAAGTTGTATCTTAAATTGGAATATCTAAATCAGAATATATTTTAATATTTTAATGTATTTAATACTATTATTAAATTTCACAATTTAATAAACAACAAAATGTTAAATAAATAAAAACTACTACTTAAGATTTAGTGGTTCAACTTTTTTATTTAATTTGAAAAAAATAATACCTCCACTTATTTTACAAATATTGATATATACAAAAAAAAAATTTCAAGTTGGTTATTTTAATATTTAATTTGTTTTCCTGTTCACATTATTTTTCTCAGTGCACTGCTTTGAATATGCATACAGTTGGTCGGGTGTTTTCTGCTTTTCACTGCCGTCGAGCGCCCTTTTTCGGGTCCAACGCATTTGGCGGCTCACTGCATAGGAACTTGGAAGTGGACATCGACTTGGACATGGAACTTGGACATGGGCATTCTTTCACGACGCGTGTCTATATTGAGGGCAGCACCCAAGTCGCCGTAGCCGTAGCCGTCACTTCAGATCGCCGCTGTTCGATTCGCTTTCATTTTTCGTCGCTGGCCGATAATGATTTATCAGCTAATTAACAATGAGGTACTGCATTTTAATTTATGAACCATACCTGGTACTAAAAAAGCAGGTAAGTATGTGGCTAACGGATTTTCATTGACATAAAACACGCCCTCCGCTCTGCAATTCACTTTCATTCAAGGAAAATTATAAAAATTACAGTAGGAAGTGAGTCATTTAATAAAAGTATTTTAAATTAAAAATATTTAAAAGATTTTTAAAACGATTAGTAATATACATTTTATGTTTGCTTTACTTATGTGACTAAGAAATTACGTGATTCCCTGCACTTTGTATTGCCTAGATTATTTAGACAAGAATGGATTAGCCAACTCTTGATATGGCCAAAAGATAAGATTAACTGCTGGCCATTTTATATGTGTGTTATTTATTATCAAACATTTTTACGAGTATTGTGAAAATAAAACCCAGTTATTGGCGAAATAAAGCCACGGCCATGGCAGTAGCTACGGGCTACTGGCCATCGCTTTGGCTTTCTGCGAACTGGAGTATTTGATGGCTAATTGTGTGAAAGTAATTAAGGAGACCAAATACGTAAAGCGGATTTTTCGAGCATCGGCTATTGGCTAGAATTTACTTTCTACTCTGGATTTTCAGAGCGATCCGAAAGCAATTTTGTCAACAACTTTCCCATGTTAATTGGAGGCGTCGCTGCGGGGCAAAGAACGGATCGGAAAACCGTTAGCAGGCTACTTATGGCCAATGGGGGTCGGGGGTCCAGGAGCAATTAGAGCTAAAAGAAATCAATGAGCGCGATCACTGAGAAATCGCAGGCCTACTCCAGATTTTCTTAGCGGGACAGAGCCAAGCCAAGCCATGGAGACGAGACGTCGCCTTGGACTTGGCTGGCGGCTTAATTGAAGAGGATCCAGCGCCAGAATCGTGTTCTAGCCACTGGTAACTGGCAACTGGTTGCGGCAGCGACAACTTCTCGGACTGCCAGTTGTCTGTGCTCAATTCCGATGCCAATTCCAGCCTCAGAATGCAGCCAGCTCTGGCTCGAGCTCTCGAGTCGCTTTTCCGCTTTTCCGCAGCTTCTCTGCCACCGCTTTCTTCGGAGTTGATAAAACGCTTGGCCGCCGCCGATTGTGCCACATTTTGTGACTGGCCATTGCAGCAGACACTCCGCAGTCACCTGGAGATGAGCAGCCTGGTGAGATTCCTTTTGCTGAGCCTGCTCTGCGGCTCGCTGGCTTTGGGCCAGGACAGTGTCAGTACCAGTGGGAGTGATCAGCAGGTGTTAACCTCCACCCAAGAGGCGGCAACGGAGGCAGCCCGTGGGCTGGCCAGCAGCTACGAGCCGGAGGACAAGCAGGCGCTGCGCAAGAACTCGCACATCTTCATGGGCATCTACAAGAACTACAAGAGCACCTATCTGGGCAACAAGACGACTAGTGAGTACAAGAAGCGGCTAAGGGATCGCGTGAGTGCTCCTCAAATGGCGGGCAACGAGGCCCAGCAGGAGTCGCTGAGTCCAGGGGAGCAGCTGGAGGCGGGCGACGCCCTGGCCCAGGAAATCCATCAGGATGCCCATGCTGAGGCCCTGCTGGAGGCCCAGACCGAGACGCCCAGCTACGATGACAGTGAAACCTCTGCGGCGGGCAAGAAGCGGCGCAAACGTAAGCGCAAGGATCGCAACAAGCGGCGCGAGGAGTTGGAGTCCGAGACGGATCAGCCGGAGACGGACGAGAGCATAGAACGGTACCATGTGGGTCCCGGCCTGAATGTCAGTCTGGACATGAGCAACGACATTGTGCACGTGAAGCTGGATGGCGAAAACCTCAAGGAGATCATAGCAGCTCGCTGGCTCACCTCGGATGACAGCGAGGAAGGTGGGTTTCCCCTTACTGAAATTATTTTAATTAATTTTTAATTAATATTTCTTGAACCCTAGGTCGCGGCAAGAAGTACGACATGATCACCAAGGTCCTGCCTTTGTTCATCCTGCCCTTCCTCATCCAGTCGGCCATCGTTCCCTTCCTGGTGACCAAGCTGAAGCTCCTTCTGGTGAAATCCATTCTGGTGGGCAAGCTGGCCATCTTCCTGCTGATCATCTCGGCCATCAAGAACGGCAACAAGATGGTCCAGAGTTACGAGGTGCCCTCCTACTGGGCCGGTGAGCCCAGCCGGAGATCCGAGCTGGCCGCCGCCGCCTCCTCAGCGGCTGCTGCCTACAATGGCTACCGGGTGGAGGGCAAGCCGACCACCTGGATCAGCTAGAAGGGATTACAGGTTCTAGGTTCTAGGCTTTAAGTTCTTCGAAATAAAGATATGCACAAATCGGGTTGACCAAATGACTTCTTAATGATAGAATCCACTCTAGAAATCACGCAAAGAACCCAAGGCCAAGGAAAGTGATATGGCAACTTTTAATATATATTAAATTGTGTGTTTATTGATAGCGTTTGTTGTGGCAATAAATAGGCGGTGGGTACAAATAAATTAACTTAAATCGTAGTTAAATAATCTTAGCTGGGGCTCGACCAGCGCCCCCTTCCTCCCGGACTCCGCTCAGTAGCAGGAGTACTGGCGCTCCAGCTGGACGCACACGTCGCACTGGAGGCGGAAGCCCCAGACCAGCTTGCAGTTGCATCGCCGCTCGGTCTTGAGGTGCTGGGAGCGGACGCGGTAGCCGCAGACGCGGCACAGCTGCTGGCAGGAGAGGCGCTCCTCCACAGAGCCACTGCGGTCCTTGGAGCACTGGCGGCCGCGGGTGCCCTTCCAGCGGCCCGTGGCCTCCGGCTCGCAGTAGTTGGGCGAGTCCTGCATGAAGACCAGCGTGTCGAGGGGAATGTTCTCCCACATGATCTTCAGGTTGTCGCTGGTGCTGTCCAGCTGGATGGCATCGTCGTACATCTGCAGCAGGTCCTGGGCCAGGCTCTCGAAGGGCTTCAGCATGGCCACACACTCCTCCTCCAGGCATTGACCCTGCACCGGTCCTGGTTGCTTACAGCGGCACTCCTGTTGCAGGGATGCCTTGAGCAGGGCTCCCACCACCCGCTGGTTGTGGGCAGAGGGTCCTGATCCGGTTCCAAAGCGCTTCTCGTACTGCTCCAGGGCCTTCTCCGGCTCATGGGCACAGGGCACGTTCAGGGCGTTGTCCGTGCATCCGCAGCCAGCGATGACCCCATTGGCGCAGTCCTTGGTCAGGGTGTACACTATGGAGGCCATCGAAATGGCCGTCACATAGACGCCCTCTCGGTCCGTTGTGGTCTCCGCTGGAGTGGTGGATCGCTTAACGAAGTCCTCACCCGGGCAGTTCCATCGCTGCCACTGGAAGCTGTGCTGGCAGCTGGCCAGGGCCTGCTGCAGTCCCTTGGCGGTGATGTCCTCCCAGGAGAGCGGGGCCTGGAACTGGGTGTACTGGTAGTAGTTGATGGGCTCCATGACGCCGGCCAAGGCACTGGCCACTCCCAGGAACAGGGTGATCGTGAAGAGCATGTCGTCTGACTTGGATTTGTGATGTGTGTATGTGATGATGATGTTCTCTCTCTGAGGTCGCTAGCTCGACTGAATGGCTGGCAGAGCGGTCAGCTCGCTTTTAAGGCCGCCGGCGGCGGGAAAGGGCGCCCCGTCCTGGGAGCGGCCCGTGGGAAATTCGGGCCTGGTCAAAAAACCGGAAATTTGCCATTTTCCACTTGGAAATTCTGCATGGGCAGGGGGTAGGAACTCCCCGCGGCGGACAAATAAAACCCACTGGCAGCCCGCGACGCAATTGCGGAGCAGCCCAGTTTCCTGCGTCTACCTGGGACGCTCCCTGGCGAGGAGCAACTTTCCCACGCTTAGGCAGGTAGATGTCAAACGGCGCCCGACGTGCTTATGAATGAAACCCAGCCGATTCCATTCAGTCCTGCCGGATTTCCCGGACTCCCACACTGCACAACATCAATGTCTTCAGGGTTCGGGTTCGGATTCGCTTCGGGTTCGTGCTCCGGCTAGGACTCGGGTTTGTTTGGGTTTTTGTTTTGGACTGGCCAAGCCAATTATATAACAAAACATATGACAAACAGTAAATATCTGTAGCATGGCCATAATCTGGGAAATTAATTGCGTTTTGTGGTGAGCCGGCGGCAAGGATAACCCCTCATCCTCGGCATGGAGCTGCAATTGTTGGTATTTTCGGCTTGCAAAAGTTAATACCTCGGATTAGGCCAAATGACGTTCAACAGATCATTAGGAGCAGATATGGCCAGCTCTGGCTATCGATAAGAT
Source organism: Drosophila tani (assembly GCA_008042535.1). Classification (NCBI taxonomy): domain Eukaryota; kingdom Metazoa; phylum Arthropoda; class Insecta; order Diptera; family Drosophilidae; genus Drosophila; species Drosophila tani. The sequence goes on along the minus strand of VNJO01006264.1, from coordinate 78,742 downwards.
GGATTGGTTTTTTAGTGCCGGCCAGGGAATGTTTTGGGATTTTCAGAGTTAGAAATGGGAAACCAGATTAATAGTTTTTCAGGGATAAGTTTTTGAGAAACTCAAATATAATTAGTATTTAATAATATTTGTTATAGGAGGAAATAAGAAAACCAGACAGATACATTTATGGCCAAAAGATAGAAGCATATTTATGAACCCAATAAAAAAATCTCACAACTCAATGGAAGCCAAAAATTCAACAAATTTAAGATAAGCAAAGAAGCTATAAAATCTACAAATGATTTAATCGCATAAAAGTATAAGAGATAGTAAGTGAAATCTCTACTTGAACATCACTTAACCCTGAAAATAATCGCCCATTAGCACTTCATAGATAAAATCAAAGCAGTTATAAAACCAACAAAGATCCGTTGCTTGAAAGATAGTTCCATACAGTAATTAAGGTGCCTTTATTATAGGGAGAACTTCCCGCTTCCAGCGCCCGCCGGACAAAGGCAAAGTCATTATAAGTACTTCAATTCCCGGCGTCGTCGCGAAAACGTGTGCGGAAATTTCAATGTTTGGGTTTTGGCACAATGAAAATACCGATTCTCTAATTAGGTCGCCGCCAGTCTCTCGTATGGCTCTCCTGGCCACCGGAAAAGGGTTTTTTAGGACCTAAGCGCCGGGTAAAACAGAGCTGGAGAGGAACGGCCCGGCCCGACCCGCCGCAGGTAGACGAAGTTTGCTCAATTGGTCCGTCTCCGTCTCCGTGTCACGTCTCACATATGGGCCTTGACACCGGGAGTTCCTGCGGGGCTCAGCGCGGCCAGCTTGGAAAAAACGCGCCAGATCTTTGGCATTTCTAACTTTAATCAAAGCGCCATGACAGGGTCCATAAATTTGGGCGATTGTCAGCCCGGAGCCCGGAGAGCACTGTACATGGCTAATACCGTGCCCAGCGGCTCATCGACTCGCGATTAGATTAGGAATCCGCAACGCACGCAGCCAATTAAGATATAGGGGCCCACTTGAGTCCCCGACAACCTTACCTGTCGCTCCGCCGGCGAGGGGAGCGCTCAGTTTCGCCGTGAACGCCGCCCGTGCTGGATTAACCATGATTATCACCGCCAAGCTGGTGGCCATTGGCCTGAGCCTGGCGCTCACGGCCTTCACCGTCTCGACCATCGTCCTGGCCGTCCAGAAGTCGGGTCTGCAGAGCGACCTGCGCGACGCCCAGGAGAAGCTGGACATGCTGGAGGCGGGGTTTACGAGCACGGCTGCTCCGGGCACCACGAGTTCTGCAGAGCCGGGCACCACTAGCAGCACGGCAGAGCCAGGTCCCACAGAGGCACCAGCAACGACTGCCGCTCCGGGAACCACTGCCTCTCCTGCAACCACAGCTGCCCCCGAGGAGAAGATCGACTACCGACTCCCGGGGAGCCTGGTGCCCACCCACTACGATCTGTACCTGTTCCCCAACATCGAGACGGGCGAGTTCAACGGGCAGGAGACCATCACCATTCAGGTGGTGGAGGCCACCGATAGAATCGTGCTGCACTCGCTCAACCTGAACATCTCGAGCGTGGCCGTGTTGAACTCGGGCAGCGACACCCTGGAGGTCCAGGAGACATCCTTCGACGCGGTCAGGGAGTTCCTCGTATTCCAGCTGACCGAGCCGTTGACCCAGGGCCGCGTGATCCAGCTGCACATCGGATTCGAGGGCTCGATGGCCAACAAGATCGTGGGCCTGTACAGCTCGTCGTACGTGAAGGAGGACGAGAGTCGCAAGTGGATAGCCACCTCGAAGTTCGAGCCTACCTACGCCCGCCAGGCCTTCCCCTGCTTCGATGAGCCCGCGCTGAAGGCCGAGTTCACCATCACGCTGGTGCATCCCTCCGAGGGCGACTACCATGCGCTGTCCAACATGAACGTGGCCACCAGTGTCAGCCAGGGCGCCTTCCAGGAGGTCAGCTTCGCGAGGAGCGTGCCCATGAGCACCTACCTGGCCTGCTTCATCGTCTCCGACTTCACCGCCAAGCAGGTGGAGATTGATACCAATGGCATTGGCGACACCTTCACCATGAGCGTCTACGCCACGCCCGAGCAGATCAACAAGGTGGACTTTGCTGTGGACGTGGGCAAGGGCGTGATCGAGTACTACATTGACTACTTCCAAATCGAGTATCCGCTGCCCAAGCTGGACATGGCCGCCATTCCCGACTTTGTCTCTGGGGCTATGGAGCACTGGGGCCTGGTCACCTACCGCGAGACATCGCTCCTCTACGACGAGGAGACGAGCTCGGCCACCAACGAGCAGCGCATTGCCAGCGTTATCGCCCATGAGTTTGCTCACATGTGGTTCGGCAACTTGGGTAAGTCGATACCCTGTAATTTATTGGCTTATTTATGACTTCATTCCTTCTCAGTAACCATGAACTGGTGGAACGATCTTTGGCTAAACGAGGGCTTTGCCAGCTTTATCGAGTACCTTGGCGTGGATTCCGTTTTCCCCGAATGGAAGATGGCAAGTTTTGACAGAGAAACAAGCTAAGATATTCTGTATTAACTGAGACTTCTTAACCCCTAAAGAGGGATCAATTTATTGTTAGCACCCTGCACGCCGTACTCACTCTGGATGGCACTCTGGGCTCCCATCCCATCATCCAGACAGTGGAGAATCCCGACCAGATCACCGAGATCTTCGACACCATCACCTACTCGAAGGGCTCCTCTCTGGTGCGCATGCTGGAGGACTTCCTGGGCGAGGTGACCTTCCGCCAGGCGGTCACCAACTACCTGAACGAGTTCAAGTACTCTACGGCCGAGACGGGCAACTTCTTTGCGGAGATCGACAAGCTGGATCTGGAGTACAATGTCACCGATATCATGCTCACCTGGACGGTGCAGGTAAGCCGATACAGATGGATATCTTTTGCGAATATTTATTGTGGGTCTTCTTTTAAAGATGGGTCTGCCAGTAGTCACGATCACGAAGGTCTCCGACACGGAATACAAATTGGAACAGAAGCGCTTCTTGTCCAACCCGAACGACTATGAAGCCGATCACGAGCCCTCGGAATTCAGGTGAGTTCGGAGGAGAACTTATGGTCTGGATCGTATCTGATTGCGAATTTCGCACATACATTATTTTGGCACAGCTACCGCTGGTCGATACCCATCACATACACCACCAGTGCCCAGGCGGAGGTGCAGCGTGCCTGGTTTTACTACAGTCAGAGCGAAAGTAAGTGGTGCCATCTGTATGCTGGAGCACGATCTCTCATCTCTGATCTCTAAACCTCTTCTCTGGCAGTCACTATAACCCTGCCGGCTGCCGTCCAGTGGATCAAGTTCAACGCCGATCAGGTGGGCTACTATCGGGTTAATTACGAGACCGATCTGTGGACTGCTTTGGCCGATCAGCTGGTGGCCGAGCCGAGCTCCTTCAGTGCCGGCGATAGGGCTTCCCTCTTGAACGATGCCTTTGCCCTGGCCGACTCCACCCAGCTGCCTTATGAGACGGCCTTCGAGCTGACCCGGTACCTGGCCAAGGAGGCCGACTATGTGCCCTGGAGCGTGGCCGCCTCGCGGCTCACCTCGCTGAAGCGGACCCTGTACTACACCAGCAGCTATGCCAAGTACAAGAAGTACGCCACAGCTCTGATCGAGCCCATTTACACGGCTCTGACCTGGACAGTGGGCGAGGATCACTTGGACAAGTAAGTAAAGCTAAGTACATATAGTTTTTGGTAACTTAATATGATCCATCCCAACCTCCAGCCGCCTTCGAGTCACCGCCCTGAGTGCCGCCTGCTCCCTGGGCCTGGAGTCCTGCCTCACCGAAGCTGGACAGCAGTTCACCACCTGGCTGGCCAAGCCTGAGGATCGTCCCAAGCCCGATGTCCGGGAGACGGTCTACTACTACGGCATTCTCTCCGTGGGCACCCAGGAGGTGTGGGAGGCCGTGTGGGATCTCTTCGTCAACGAGGCCGATGCCAGCGAGAAGTCCAAGCTGATGTACGGCCTGTCCGCCATTCCGTCGCCGTGGCTGCTCCAGCGCTATATTGATCTGGCCTGGAACGAGGAGTATGTGCGCGGTCAGGACTACTTCACCTGCCTCACCTACATCTCCGCGAATCCCATTGGCGAGTCCCTGGTCTGGGACTATGTCCGGGAGAACTGGCAACGACTGGTGGATCGCTTCGGCCTGAACGAGCGCTATCTGGGCAACCTGATACCCTCCATCACGGCCCGCTTTAGCACCCAGACCAAGCTCGAGGAGATGGAGCAGTTCTTCACCAAGTATCCGGAGGCCGGAGCCGGCACAGCTGCCCGCGTGAGGGCTTTGGAGACGGTGAAGAACAACATCGTGTGGCTGGCCGAGAACCTCGAGGGCGTGGACTCTTGGCTGGACAAGCAGCAACTGTAGGAAAACCCGAGGAGGAAGTGGTCTTGTGGCCACACTGCCCACTAAAATCGTACTCATAAAGTTGCCATTATAAAGCAAAAATGTCGCGAACAGCCTGAAATAAAGATAAGCTAGTTATTGGGAAAACTCAAGTTACAGCCCCATAAATAGGCAATTATCCATTCGCTGATTGGACTAGTTAGTGCCCCGATAACGGATTGCAGCTTAAAATGCTTGTTCATGCTGGGGGCTGACTAATATATATCTGATTTTACCGAACTTTATTGGGGACTGAAATGTCAGTCCAATAATAATATAATAATAAGCTATGGAAAGTTTTTAGGGGGATGATGAAACTAAAATAGTGACTATTATTATGATTTAGAAAATTTCTATGAACAAATTCCTGAAAGAAGGCTTTTGTAAATCAAAGCTAAAATTAGGCAACACTCTAAAGGTATTGTATTTCGTTGAATACAAGAATTCTGGATTATAATTCTCCATTAAATTTTTTAGAACACGATAAATTGTTTAAGGAAACTTTTACCTTAATCCTTTAAGGCCCTGTTTCTACCCTGTCTTTCAAAATTCCTTTTAGCTATTTGTCCGGAAAAGATATTTACCAAATAAACTCATTAAAAAGCTCATTGGTTTTTTGTCCTCCTAAAATATATATGAACGCGAAAGAATAACATAGTGCTGTTAACTGTGCTGTTAACGATCGATTATTGCTGTAAAGCACCGAATTGAACTGTAAGGCGCTTTGGTTACCGCAACACTAAAAACAGCTGTAAGTCTATCGGACTATCGGACATCAGATGTTCCTTTGCCGAGCCGGAAAGGATTTGACAAGGGAGGGTCCCAAAATAATGTTGATTCTTTAATTATTATTTAATTTATTATTTATTTTTTTTGTTTTATATTTATAATAGGTAAATTTAAAGTTTAATTCATTCTGTTCTTGGGCTTTTTTTGTCTTATAACTAATTTAATTTAAAGAATCTCCTTTAAATCGATTAATGAAAACTATAACCATTTTTCCCGCAGTGGCAAGGATTCGAGGCGTTGAGAAATGATTGAAATGTTTAATTATCTCAGAACCATTCAGATTTCCTTGAGCTAAAAAGCCAAAGATCTAGAATTGCCATCAATGAATCGATTGACCTTAGAACATTTTCTATGGCCTCATAAGCCCAGGGTATCGGTATCGAATGATACTCTTCCGTCCCAAATGGTGCCACAAACGAATCACTTTCGTTGGATCTCCGGATTTCACCCTATCGCCTGGGTTGGCCCCGGGGCTGACCGTAATCGCGGCTATTTGGCCAATTATTATCGCAATCGTGTAGGCGAACATAAACCGACTCGAGTGCACACAATCAAACGGAGTCGAAGGAGTGATAGCCGCATTATTGGGCAACGCCGCTAGTTAGCCCCTCCGAAAGCCAAGTTAGTTAGTCGCTCGCGATAGGTGCGATTGCAAAGATGTTCTTGTCGGGCTATTGGCTACAGGTGGTGCTCTCCTGGGCGGTGGTGGCCTTCGCCACTGCCACCGTGGTGGTGGCGGTGCAGAAGGCGAAGCTGGAGCAGGATCTGCGGGACGTGCAGAGCAAGATTGACATATACGAGGAGTGGAACGGAGCTGGCCAGCAGCGGGTGAAGCGGGAAGATAGTGTGCGTAATTAGTCGTCTCAAAGGTTAATCGGGGAATTTTAATTACGATAATCTGCCCTTGATTTGTAGATTAATTATCTCCTGCCCACGGCTGTGGTGCCCACGCACTACGAGGTCTACTGGCATCCGGATCTGGACACGGGCACCTTCACTGGCCAGGAGAGGATTAGTATTACGGTGGCCGAAGCCACCAACCAGATCATCCTGCACTCCTACCTGCTGGAGATCACCAGTGTCTATGTCCTGAACCGCGAGGTGGACAACTTCGAGCTGGATGTGGAGCGCCAGTTCCTAATTATCACGCTGACGACGGAGCTGGCCGTGGGTGCCAGTATCACCCTGGGCATCATATTCAATGGACAGATGAAGGACAAGCTCGTGGGCCTCTACAGCAGCACTTACCAGAATGAGGCGGGAGCGCAGAGGTAAATAATTACTTTTGAAGCCTGAAAGTATGCTACATCATTATCCTCTTGTCCAGAACCATTTCCACCTCGCAGTTCGAGCCCGTCTATGCCCGCCAGGCTTTCCCCTGCTTCGATGAGCCCGCCATGAAGGCCACCTTTGCCATAACGGTGGTCCATCCCAGTGGCTCCTATCATGCCATCTCCAACATGAAGCAAACCGTAAGATCAATCTCTTTCATAGCCCCAAACCAACTTTAAAATTTCAAAAATAAACCAATCAGGAATCCAACTACCTGGGCGACTATACCGAGGCCATCTTCGAAAGCACCGTTTCGATGAGCACTTACCTTGTGTGCGTCATCGTGTCCGACTTTGCCTCTCAGTCCACCACGATCCGGGCCAATGGCATTGGTGAGGACTTCTCCATGGAGGCCTACGCCACCTCCCACCAGATCGAGAAGGTGGAGTTTGCTCTGGAGTTTGGAGCAGCGGTCACGGAGTACTACATCCAGTACTACCAGGTGGCCTATCCTCTGACCAAGCTGGACATGGCCGCCATTCCCGACTTCTCCTCGAACGCCATGGAGCACTGGGGCCTGGTCACCTACCGGGAGACCGCTCTGCTGTACGACGACAGCTACAGCTCCACCTGGAACAAGCAATCGATTGCCGGTGTCTTGGCCCACGAGATTGCCCATCAGTGGTTCGGAAACCTGGTCACTATGCAGTGGTGGAACGACATCTGGCTGAACGAGGGATTCGCCCGCTATATGCAGTACAAGGGAGTCAACGCAGTGCACTCGGACTGGGGAATGGTAAGGATCTAATCTAACTTCCCTTATGTCTTACCTCCTAAAATCCCCTACAAAATCCCCTTTAGCTGGATCAGTTCAACATTGTGGCCCTGCATCCCGTGCTGCTGTTCGACGCCAAGCTCTCCTCGCATCCCATTGTCCAGCAGGTGGACACTCCCGCCGAGATCAGCGCCATCTTCGACACCATCAGCTACGAGAAGGGTGGCTCCGTGATCCGCATGCTGGAGACCCTCGTCGGGGCCGAGAAGTTCGAGGAGGCGGTGACCAATTACCTGGTGAAGCATCAGTTCAAGAACACGGTGACCGACGATTTCCTCACCGAGGTGGACGCCGTGGTGCCCGAGCTGGGTGTCAAGAAGCTGATGCTCACCTGGACCAATCAGATGGGTTACCCAGTACTGAATGTGTCCAAGACCTCCGCCGGCTTTCTGGTCACCCAGCAGCGCTTCCTCTCCAATCCCGCCAGCTACGCGGAGGCGCCGCCGGACAGCGAGTTCGGCTATAGATGGAGTGTTCCGATTACCTACACGGCCGCCACCTGGGAGGACGGCAGGGTGGGCAGTGTGGTCTACGACTACGATGTGGACTCCGTGGGCATTGCTCTGGACAGCGACATTGAGTGGATCAAGCTGAATGTCCACCAGACGGGCTACTACCGGGTCAACTACGAGGAGAGCCTGTGGCGCCTGCTCATCCAGCAGCTGATCACCGCTCCCAGTCGCTTCGACATCGCCGACCGAGCCCATCTCCTGAACGATGCCTTTGCTCTGGCGGATGCCAGCAAGCTCTCGTATATTATCCCTCTGGAGATGACCGCCTACCTGGCCCAGGAACAGGACTTTGTGCCCTGGTACGTGGCGGCCAACAAGCTCGTCGCCATTCACCGTAGCCTCATGTTCAGCGAGGGATACGTGTCCTACATCGCCTACGCCAGGAGCCTGCTGGGCAGCATTTACCAAGAGGTGGGCTGGACTGTGGATGCCAACAATCACCTGAGGAAGTAAGTTTAAGTTCCCCCGAATCCCGGAAATCTATATTTAACTTATATTTTCTTGCAGCCGCTTGAGGGTCTCTATCCTGTCCGCCGCCTGTGCCCTGGGCCTGCCAGACTGCCTGGAGCAGGCTGCCAGCCGCTTCAACGCCTTCCTGCTCAACCCCACGACCGCCAGGCCGTCGCCCGATCTCCGCGAGATCGTCTACTACTACGGCATCCAGCAGTCGAGCAGCGCTTCCACCTGGCAGCAGCTCTTCGCCCTTTACCTGGACGAGGCGGACGCCAGTGAGCGGCTGAAGATCATGTACGGCCTGACTGGTTCCCCGGATGCCCAGCAGCTGTTCAACTTCCTGGATCTGGGCTACGACGAGAGCATTGTGCGCTCGCAGGACTACTTCACCCTCGTCCAAAACATCGCTGCCAATCCGGCGGGCGAGCCCGTGGTGTGGGAGTACTACCGCGAGAACTGGCCCCGGCTCTCGGCCCGCTTCGGTCTGACCAACCGGAACTTTGGCCGACTGATCTCCCAGATCACCCAGAACTTCGCGGGCTCCGTCAAGCTGGAGGAGGTGGAGCAGTTCTATGCCAAGTACCCCGAGTCCGGGGCCGGAGCCAATCCCCGGCTGGAGGCCGTCGAGACGATCAAGTACAACATTGAGTGGCTGGCCAGGAACCGCGCCGACATTGGCGACTGGCTGAGCGGCACGGCCTCGCCGCTGCTGGCCCAGAAAAACCAATTGTAAAAGCCACAAAACAAACCAATTAAGCACTAATTACTAATTAGAATTGCCTAAGAAACCTGCGAAATTTCCGCTCGAGTTCAATAAAATAAAATTCCAAATCAAACCATAAATAAAACCATGAAATTTTCAATTTTATCCGGGCGTATGGCGATTTTAATGGCCGCCCGCAGATACGGGGTTACTTCTAGATATCGTATATGGTCAGCACGGAATCATGACCGGGCGAAATTGGAATTCCTCCGAGACGACGGAGACTGTCCAGCCATAAAGCCGATATATGACCTGGCTATAAACATAAAGTTTAAGCATAACCATAAACGTAAGCGTACAGGACCACGGGGCTATTATAGTGGCTTATAAACCGTATTTATCTGGACACGAAGTTGTATAGCCCGTCTCTAGATATCGGCCAGCAATCTGGCCAAGTTTATCAAGTCCAAATTGTGGGGTCAGATTCGCTACTTGCATTCAGTTTCCAATTCGGCTTCCAGCCTGAAGGAAGCAGTCGAGCGAGTGTTCCGGGAAAACAAGGAGAAATCAGGATCCACCTGACATGCATTTTACCTGTGAGTTTGGCCTGATGAAGTCCGGGATCTTGGCCTGTAATTAATATGTGTGAATCGCTTAGGGCTGACGGTCAAGGCGGTGGCCATCTTTTTGGGCCTGGCCACCACGGCCTTCTGTGTCTCCACCATTGTGCTGGCCGTCCAGAATGCGGACCTGGAGAACGATCTGCAGGATGCCCTCGACAAGATCGATGCCCTGACTTCGGACACCACGTCCACATCCACAACGACAACCACTACAGCGGATCCCAACAGGCCAACTGATGATGGTGATACCAGCAGTTCTAGTAGCAGTGTCACCACTCCAGACGGTGTCACTACTCCTGACGGTGTCACTACTCCATCGGGTGCTACCACTCCATCGGGTGGAACCACTCCTGGTGGCGGTACCTCCACCTCCACCAGCATCAATCCTATTTATCCCACTTTGCCAACAGGACTTCCCGATCCCGATGCGGTAAGTTCAGTGAAACTATAGAAATAAGGAGGATATATTATAGTAAGTTAAAAAAGGAAGTTTTAATTAGTCTTGGAAAAAAACCCCAGCTAGGACAGCCAAGTTATCCCCATTGGTCATCGCTGGTCGTAAAGTCGGCATGACCACCAATTTCGACTTTAAGTGCTTATCGCCCCGTAGAAACATTTATTTCTTTTTTTATCATAGTCAAACTTTTTTGTGTTTAATTTTACGGTTCAGTTAAGTCAGTTTAATTGCGAACAACACCCAGTTAAGAGTCTTCAGAATGGGCCACCTCAAGGAGAAGTTTAAGGGTATTTATTTCATCAGAAGTAGATTCTATAGAACTTGAAGATATATGTTTTCCTTAGACCTGTTCACCGCGGAGCGCGTGGCCATATTCTTCGGCCTACTGTCCACCTGTTTGATTGTGGCTCTCGTGGTGGTGATTGTCCACAGGGACAACTTGTGGATAGAGCTGGACGAGGCCAAGCGGATGTTGGATGTGCTCGAGGACTATATCCAAACCCATTTGAGAACCGGCACTTCTGATCTGAGAGGCACTACACATTAGAGGGGGTTCTAAAGTAAATTTTATGACATGCAATGTTTCCACAAGTGTTTTCATTAGCTCAATAAATTTGTTTATTTGAATAGTGTTTTACTTGCAGGTTTAATTGTTAAGTATATAACTTTAAATATAGAATGTAGATATAGATGCGATTATTATAAGGAGCTTAGGTATTGTTTTATAATTGAAATTGCCAAGAACGTGACTCATACTTAGCTATGCCTCGGTAAACTTAAATTACTGCAACGAAGTCCATTTGGTTTACGACTTGGCCCAAACATTAGACCCCTTATCGCCGCTTTATAGGGTCTGGATACGGACTAATCTTTACAATCCCTCCCCCCGCAGATCGAGTGGCGCCTGCCCACCGAGCTGAGGCCCATCAAGTACAGGCTGTACTACGAGCCCAACCTCAAGACCGGCGAGTGCACGGGCACCGTCTCCATCCAGTTCCAGCTGAATGAGGTGACCAACCTGATTGTGCTGCACGCCGTGGAACTCAACGTGCACAGCATCAGCATCCTGAACATGATGGCACGCATGCGCGTTGCCATGGAGAGTGTCACTCACGACCCAGATCGCCAGCTGATCATCATCTTGCTCCGAGAAGTGCTGAGCCTGAACAAGGCCTACACACTCTCGGCCAGCTTCGATTGCAACCTGAGCAGCCTGACGGGCAGCTACATCAGCAACTACACGGATGCCAGTGGGAATCCAAAGTGAGTAGAATTATTAAATAAAAAATAAGTAAGCTATTAAGATATAATATTTAATTAAATATTTTATTGGGAAAAGTTTATTATAAATTTAAGACCCCTTAAAAACCTAAGTCCTAGTCCATTGACCGCAAGTGTGTGCTCTTTAGCGAATACCCCTAATACCCATCGAGACCATGGAGTTAACTTAAAAAAAAGCCGGTCTCCGTCGATCAGCTGCAAGAGCTTTTCCGCAAAGCTCGGCGTTCACAGCGGCTTTCAAGCTGCGCTTCAGTTGGAAGTTGAAAGCTAAGCGCGACGGTCGCCTGAGAAGAGCGGGCGCGTCTTGGAAACCGATCTCACATTGCCGCAGTGCGTCTTTCTCCTCCAGTCCCCTCCCATTCTCCGTCTTGAGTGCGCGCCTCCGATTTGAATCAAGAATGAGCGCTGTCCGCCAATTGCCGTTATCAAATTAGCCGAGAAAAACCCAGTGTCCGTCCGGCCGCAGAGCCGGCAAAGTGACAATTAATGCCGTTGGTCCGAAAAACGTGACTTGTAAAGCTGTGATTTTGATTCGGATTCCAACGGTAAATCGCGCAGAACAGGCATAGTGCGAAATGTCACAATAATAATAGATAATAAGTAGCCCAGATCAATCAGAATACCGTTGAATCTGCTCCCAAAAGCTCCCAAACGTACGATCCATGTATATGTATTATTTTTTGTGTCATTGTCATTGAGTTAGTCCGTTATGCGAGTTCTAATTGGAGGCATTGAGGCGGTTACTAATTTTAATATTTGTTTAAATGCGACCACCGCCGGATTCTATGCCAACTTTGACTTTCAACAGTCAGTTATCGATGAACAACGGGCCAGCCGCAGAACGAACTCCACATGGCTAAATCAAACAGGTTGCACCGCTCCCTGTTGGCCCCGCTCTGTGTGCCCCTTCCTGCTGCAAACAGGCTTGGAGCCAAATGCATACATAGTTCACTTGCCGCGCAAGTTCTTGGCCTTAAATCGGCCACTGCCGCGGCACTGGGAGAAATAGCAGGGAAACTCTTTGAATTTTCTCAGCAGAACCGATTTGATTTGAAGCATGAGAACGTGACCTTTTTACAAGCTGTGTTTTTGAAGATATCAGAGTATTAGTTTGGCATTTATTGGTTTGAAATGTCTCTTGAATTTATCATCATTGTGGAGTTTAATCTAAGAAAATAACAGAGCTTCCTCTGATAATTTGATAAGAATTTAAAAGGCTGTGACTAGAAAATTCTCTTTATTACATTGAAATTAAATAAGCAGTGTTCTTCCAAAAATATTAATAAGCAATCAAAAATAATACAAATAAAAACGTGTTTTCAATATTTCCAAAAGCATTATTTATGAAATTCGTTGAACTTGGAAAAAGTGTTTTATGGTTGTGAGAAACATTTATTTAAATATTTCATTTTAGAGATATTGTTCCATATTTCGCGATATTATTTAATTTTAAGAGGAATATATATAGAGTTTTTAGTGATCTTAATAGACAATTTTTTGCAGTGTCTCGTGGCCGCCTGCCTGGCTGGTTGTTGGCCAAGAAATGCTCCGTGTTTACAACTCGAATGCGGCGGATACTCAATGGCCGCTAAGAAATTACTTTCTTCGAAAAAGCCGGAGCGAAATGGGTCGACATCATTGACTGCCGCCAAGCAACTTGTTGTCGTAGTATTCCCTCTCCCTCCGTGGTTTCCCCTTCTTGATCTCCGTCTCCGTCTCCGTTTCATTTCTCGTTTTGTTTTGTTCTTGAAATGTTCGGTCGAAGCGCAGTCAGTGGTCAAACCTTTTTTCATTTTCATTGACACTGATTTCTTTTTTTGGTTCTTCTTGGGCGAAACAAAATAGAAATTTCGCTCAGGTGTGTGGGAAAGAACCTTTGAAAGGGAAGGGCGTCGCTTTTTAATTGGATTTTGGTGATAATTAGCTAAGAAAAAGGCTTTTGATAGGATACTTGACACCTTGACACCTTTTGGGGTGTGAATTAAATAATAATTTGATGCTTTTGGGTTCAATGCCCCTGGTGACAACATTTAATTATAAATTGATTAACACAAACATTCTAAATGTTACGAAAAAAATCTAGACAAAGACTGGGTTTTATTTACTCGCTTTCCTTCATGAATTGATATATGTATTTATATTTTAGTTTGCTAAGCCCATAACTTTATTTATAAACATTTGTAACTCTTTCTTAACTATATTACAAACAAAATTTGCCAAGGCTAATTTGATTGTCTGTCTTTTGTTTGTTTACTATGATGCAACTCTTTGATTGATAGTAAATTTATTTCGCATACCGTTAACCCCAAACATGCAAATTGTGGCAATCATTTCTTTGTCCACCGCGTAGCTTCCTCTTATTTATTGTTTTTATTTGAATTTTTCCTTTGCGTATATCGTAAATTGCAGGCACGTAAGGGCGACCTTTGTCAGGTGTCATCCCACCGCGATTGTTGGGTTTTTTGTTTACTCCTATCAGTATATTTTACTTTTATGTTTTTGGTGTTTCTGGGGCGTACTTGTCACGTAAACCGATTTCCATTTTTGCGGCTATCACTCGTCGCCTGCCAGTGAGTACTGTGAAAGTTATGACATTAAAATGGCCAAAGAACGTGTTTTAAATAAAAGCTTTCAGTTTCAAATTTCCAAAATCCAAAGTGATTCTTTTCGGGAGTAAACAAAATTAAATTCTATATCAGGTTTAAGAGGAAGTTTTTTATATGAAATGAATATTAATTAGTTTTTGAGTTGTTTTAGAACAAATTCTTTAAGCAATTATTATAGCGGTTTGTTCACTGTATTTTTTGTCAGCATTAAACTCGATCTTCAAAGAAGTTTACAAGTTATGCGACTCATTAGCGGAGCATGAGAATGGTTCTGTTGTGACATGTGCCCCCGCGCGATCAACGCTTCATCGGCTCCGCAATGGGAAGACTCTTCTAGATGCAGTGGGGCGTGTCCGATCCGAAGTCGCGTATATCTAGACCCAACCTATGTGCCAGCTGCCATTGTCTGCAGATCTTCTGGCTGTGTTTCCAGCCGCTCATAAGGTGGCAGTCATGCAATTTGGTGGCTTTTGTGTGCGATGCGCGCTCCCTAATTGAGTCAGCATTACATCATCGGATGGCTTAGGCATGAGCATGGGCCTGGGCATGGGTATGGGTATATCAGAGACAATTGCCTGGCGGCTGGCGAAAATTAGCATATTCTGCAGTCTCGAATTCCTCATTTCGCACAATTTGAGATGAATTGTGTTTGGGTGTGTGACGATGCAGCTGCATTGTATATGGATATCTCTCTCGGTACTCCTTCATCCTGACATAATTGTCAAAGCAAAAGCTCCATGGCTCCACGGCCAATTCAATTCATTTCCCTTGCTAATAATGGCATCTGCAACTTCTTCCCATCTCACAAACTCTGCGGATTTGTGGCAAGATACTCCTCGTAAATCTGAACGGCAAATTGACAGACAAAAAGCCAACAACCTTTTGGCATCCGCCGATCAATCGTACACAGGAAGAAACTAAGTTTATTAAAAGTAATCTGAGCTAAGCTTTATATTTGGTTTCTATTTGATAAGATTAAATCGTTTTTACAAATACAATTATAATTAAATAAATAATTAACTATTGATTGACTTCATATGATTGGCCATCATAATTTCCCGTGCAAAGAGGCGTTGGTGGCCTCAGTAGAAAGTGGCCTGTGGTCGTCGTATCATTGCGACAAGCCCGGGGATTTGTAATGCAACTTTTTGCGGTTAGCCAGCCCAATTCCGACTCCAATTCCAATTCCAACACCAACTAAACTAAGACATGGCTTCGGGTATTTGTAGTAACAATTTCATTGAGTGACCAACTTCATTACGTGACCGTAAGAGAGGAGCAGGAGGAGGCACCGGCCTCAAATTACAGGCATCTGATTGATCTGCAGCGAGACAAAATTGAGGCAATCTCCACCGCGAGAGATGGAGTGAAATGTGACGGAAGCTGGGGCGGCTGTCCATAAAAGCCGGGCAAACAAACCCGGGTTTGTTTATAAGCAGCTCGCTCGGAGATTATAAAAACTGATGATGGCAGCGGCGGCGCATGTAATTCAGTACGCGGAGCCGCTTTATGATGCTCTCGAATTACCCCGCCGATGACACAATAGATTTTGATGAAGCTGTGGCATTCGGCGGGGCAGCCTCAGTTCAAGATAAAACTACAGTTAGGAGAGTGCGGATCGCGGCAGTGACACCCAAAGAAAAGCCCTTAAATAATGTTCCCAGACATTTAATGCTCTAGAACGCCGCGTCATACAGCAACCAACAAGCCCAGTGTGTAAATAAGTGAAAAATAAATACGAATCGAAGGGTGAAGCCCAAGAAACAAAATCATGTATTCAGCGAAAAATGTCCGCCCGCGCAGCAGTCTCTCCACAGACGACAATCACCGGATCAAGGACACCAACCGGCCCCACAAGGCCCCAAGCAACACGATCCTCACCCTGTCGGCCTTCTGCGTCTTCCTCCTGGTGCTCTGCGGCTTCCTACTGGGCGCCCTCGTCTACGTCGGCAAGAACATAGCCGACGAGCACCAGAGGCAACAGCAGCAGCAGCAGCTCTCCCCCAACAGCTCCCAGTTGGCCTCGGACGGGGCTATTCGCACAGTTTACGTGGCCCGGGATCAGTTGCTCTCCACAAAGCCCATACTGAGCGTCCTGGCAGGTTGGTGTTTTTATTGGGTGTGAAATTAGGAGTAGGGATATTTATTCAGAGCTAAACAGCAACAGCGGTGTAGACTAGAACGTTAATTTGCCTTTTTTTTAAGACCAAACAATATTGAAACACTTTTTTTATGAACAAAAGAAAAAATTAAAAACTTTCCAACTCTTCTTTATTTGTCAAATCGTTCAAAATTATGAGATATGCTGAGAAAATCAATCACTTCCTTGAAATCATGCTTGAATTTGGCGCGCTTTTTCAATGGTAAGAAGTGTCAATAGGCAGTTATCGATAAACACTTGTTGCTTCAAATGTATCGGAATCCACTTCAGAAAATGTTAGAAATTTAATATTTAGCCGTTTCGTGCAAGTATTTCGCCAATTTTTTTTTATCTAAATATTCATTTCTTATTTAACAATTTATTAAGAAATTTTCAACAACATATATTGTTGAGTCTGCATTAATTAAAGTTGAAATTTTCAGAAATTTATTTTAACTATTAAATTTTTAATAACTTATTGTGCATTAACTTAAACAAATCATATATCTCAGAAATTAATTAAATTACAAAATCTTTAAATATTACCGGAAGTTACCAATCAGGGTTCGGGTTCTAGTCCTGGCTAAAAGCTCAACAGCATTACATGGCAAAAATTTTAAAACGGTTTTAATATGAAGAATGCGCGATGGTCACACTGCCCTTAGCTTTTATTGAGACTGATTAGGAAAGATAGTTAATTTAGGCGCCCAACAACTAATAAGTGATTAATAATCCGCACACCACATCCAGATAACCGTGTTCACACCACGCAAGTGCCTGCCAACATCAAGACCAAAACCATGGCCACCTTAGCGCCCGCCGTCAAAGTCGCGAGCAAGGTGCTCCAGAATATGGGGTTCCGGCTGCCCAAGCAGATCAGGCCCAGCAAGTACCGCCTGCAACTGCGCCCCGATCTCGACCGGAAGAACTATTCCGGCAACATTAGCATCAGCCTGCAGGTCCTCGAGCCCATCGCCTTTATTCCCGTCCACGTCAACCAGCTGAATGTGAGCACCGTGGAGGTGCAGCATCTGGACGAATCGGGGGCCCCGCTAAAGAGCATCACCCCCTCGCTGACCTTCGCCCATCCGGAGTTCGAGTACTGGGTAACGGAGTTCGATCAGCCCCTGGACGTGGGCAACTACTCGCTGAGCCTCAACTTTAGCGGTTCGCTGAAGGATCGGATCACGGGGATGTACCAGAGCTCCTATCTGGACAAGCTGAAGAACCGCACCAGGTAGCCGGGACTACTAACCAAGCAACACATCACTAACCTAGATTAAGAAGTAATCTTTAAGGGGTCTCTCTACCTATAACCTAATTACACCTATTAACATTAAGACATTAGTTTGTAACTAATAATCTGAGACCAAATTAATACCTGCTATCATCCTTTTCCAGATCGATAGTGAGCACCAAGTTTGAGCCAACCTACGCTCGCCGGGCTTTCCCCTGCTTCGATGAGCCCGCACTGAAGGCCCAGTTTACCATCACGGTGGCCCGTCCCAGTGGCGATGAGTACCATGTGCTGTCCAACATGCCGGTGGCCAGCGAGTATGTCGATGGCGATATCACCGAGGTGACGTTCCAGGAGACTGTGCCCATGAGCACGTACCTGGCCGCCTTTGTGGTCTCCGATTTCGCCTACAAGACCACCACAGTGCCGGGAACTTCCATTGAACTGAGGGTCTACGCCCCACCTGCCCAGGTGGAGAAGACCCAGTACGCCCTGGACGTGGGCGCTGGAGTGACGGCCTTCTACATCGACTACTTCAACATCTCGTACCCGCTGCCGAAGCTGGATTTGGTGGCCATACCCGACTTCGTGTCTGGGGCCATGGAGAACTGGGGACTGGTCACCTTCCGGGAGACTGCTCTGCTGTACGATGAAGCGACCAGTTCCAGCGTGAACAAGCAGCGTGTGGCCATCGTGGTGGCCCATGAGCTGGCCCACCAGTGGTTCGGCAACCTGGTGACCATGAACTGGTGGAGCGATCTCTGGCTGAACGAGGGCTTCGCTTCGTTCCTGGAGTACAAGGGCGTGAAGCAACTGCACCCAGAGTGGGACATGGACAATCAATTTGTGATCGAGGAGCTGCATCCGGTACTGATCATTGATGCCACCCTGGCTTCCCATCCCATTGTCAAGTCCATTGAGAGCCCCGACGAGATCACGGAGTACTTTGACACAATCACCTACTCCAAGGGCGCCGCCTTGGTGCGCATGCTGGAGAATCTGGTGGCCGAGCCCAAGCTGAAGAACGCCACCACTCGCTATCTGAGGCGTCACATCTACAGCACGGCCACCACGGATGACTACCTCACGGCCATCGAGGAGGAGGAGGGTCTACCCTTCGACGTTAAGTAGGTGTATCGGTAGCTGTATCAGGTTCCTTTTCTAACCTGAGTATTCCTCTAACTTGCAGACTGATCATGCAGACCTGGACGGAGCAGATGGGTCTCCCTGTGGTGCAGGTGGAGAAGAGCGGCAACACCTACAGGCTCACTCAGAAGCGTTTCCTGGCCAACGAGGATGACTACGCGGCCGAGGCGGAGGCCTCTTCCTTCAAGTAAGTCGGATTTGTTAAGCTTTTGATATTTTTACTTATAATCCTTGGTTCCCTCTTCCCTAGCTACCGCTGGTCCATTCCCATTACGTACACCAGCAGCCTTAGCAGCGAGCCGCAGGGCTTGATCTTCAACCACAACGACAACGAGGCCAGCATTACCCTAGCCAGCGAGGCCAGCTGGATCAAGTTGAACACAGACCAGGTGGGATACTACCGCGTCAACTATGCCGCCGACCAGTGGGCAGCTCTCAGCAGTGCTCTGAAGGCATCTCGTGAGACCTTCAGCACGGCCGACCGCGCTCACCTGCTGAACGATGCCAACACCCTGGCCGCTGCCGGACAGCTGGACTACGCCGTGGCGCTGGATCTGAGCACTTACCTGGAGAGCGAGGTGGACTATGTGCCCTGGAGCGTGGGAACCTCCTCGCTGAGCACTCTGCGCAACCGCGTCTACTACACGGATCTGTACAGCAACTTCACCACATACGGCCGCAAGCTGCTCACGCCCATTGTGGAGCAGCTCACCTTCACCGTGGGCACCGATCACCTGGAAAAGTAAGATATTGAAAAATGTACTGAAGCTCCTGGCATAACCGTATATGTTCTATCTTTCACAGTCGCCTCCGCATCAAGGTGCTGAGCTCCGCCTGCAGTCTGGGACACGAGAGCTCGCTGCAGCAGGCTGTCACGCTGTTCAACCAGTGGCTGGCCAGTCCAGCGACCAGGCCCAATCCCGATATCAGGGACGTCGTCTACTACTACGGCCTGCAGCAGGTGAACACGGAGGACGCCTGGAACCGGATGTGGCAGCTGTACCTGGACGAGACCGATGCCCAGGAGAAGCTGAAGCTGATGAACGCCCTGGCCGCCATCCGAGTGCCCTGGATACTGCAGCAATACATCAACTATGCCACGGACGAGACCAAGGTGCGTCGTCAGGACTACTTCACGCTGCTGGGCTACATTTCCGCCAATCCGGTGGGTCAGAGTCTGGTCTGGGACTATGTCCGCGAGAACTGGGAGAAGCTGGTGGAGCGCTTCGGCATCAATGAGCGTACCTTGGGTCGCTTGATTCCCACCATCACGGCCCGCTTCTCCACGCAAACCAAGCTGGAGGAGATGGAGCAATTCTTTGCCAAGTATCCCGAGGCGGGAGCCGGCACTGCGGCCCGCCAACAGGCGCTGGAAACGGTGAAGGCCAACATCAAGTGGCTGTCGGTGAACAAGGCCTCGGTGGGCGAGTGGTTGGCCAACTACGTCCAGCAGTCCGCTGTGACCAACCGCATCCAATGAGGAGCTAACTTAGGAGCCATTCTGCACCCTGTAAAATATCAATAATGTAAAAACTACCAATGGAATTGAACATAGTCTTAGCTAACGAATGCAGCCGTTGCATTTCAAATGTGAACGAAGAATTGTGAATGCGTATGATATTTTTGAAGAAAATACAAGATAGAAAATGAATTGCTGGGTTTTTATTTAATAGTTACGACAGTTTGCGAGTGTTTATTTTTTAAAGCACATTAAAAGCACATGACCTTAGTAGGTAATTGTAATTGTAGATAACCTAATATTTAATATTTGTTTGGACGGGTCCATATAGACATGTGCATCGCTGGCTAACTTTGAAGCTTTAATTCTCCTCAAGTGAGATGTAGAATAATAAAACGGCTAGACATTAATTGCTTAGCTGTTCGCTTTTTTCTATCCAGAATTCTAGTTAATTTAATTGAACTTTAGAATAGAAACTAGAGCTTTTCGATGTTCCTGAAGCTCTATCCAGTTAAGTCATGAAAAGGTAGTTAGTTTATTTAATTATCTTGTCGATATACGACGATTGCGGCAAAAATGGGGACAATCTAAACAAAAAATGCGCTTTCTGTGGTTGAAATAATAATTTTTGGCATTAAACAATATAGTTGTTAAAATAAGAATTCTTCGTTTAGCGACAATATAGTTTTATTACTAATAAAATATTTCTCTCAATACGTAACGTTCTGCATAATATTATTTTACCTATATTTTTCATCTGCCATTCGTCTGCAGTTAATTGTTCAGCAACCCACATTTGTTAAACCAATATTGGGCTAGTTCAAGTTTTCTTAACAGTTGCAAGCTGCATTCACTTGGCAGCGGTTATTTTTAGTGACAATCGCCATCGCCATGAAACATATCCTGAAGATTTACTGCTTCATTATTTTTATCCTGGTTGATTACACATTTTACACCGTCTACAGGACACAACACTACTTCTTTATAATAAAACGCACAAGTACTTATATGTAAATACATTTGACAGTCCTGGTAATTAAATAAATAATTAAATATGTTTAGCTCTGATTCCAGAATGGCCAGCGAATGCACTGAACTTGAGGGCTTACCTTTCACCGTTCAATGACACTGCCCTTATAAAGCCCCGAGATTTTTGTGGCGAGAAAACCTTTCTGTTGATTATCGTTGAGTCAAGTCCTCGGCACTCCCTACGACGCCAGGCGATTAGGATGACCTGGGGGAACTCATCACGCTTCAACTATCCGGATTTCGTGAAGCTCCATCGACACCTGAGAGGAGCCTATTACCCTCCTCTCAAAAGTAGACTGCGGTTCTATTCGGAATACCTGACTGGAAAAGGTGACAACCTCCGAGCTTCTGTGAGAGTGGTGTTTATGATCGGTCGAAGCAGGGAACACGACCAGTCCTCGAGGCAACTTCGCGAGGAAGCGGATCAGTACAACGACATCATCCAAGAGGACTTCATCGACAGCTACAGGAATCTGACGCTGAAAACAGTGCTGGCACTGAAGCATTTGGACAGCAGGTGCTCCAATACCACGGCATACGTGTTCAAGACGGACGACGATATCTTTGTGAATGTTCCCAATCTGTTGAACATTTTATTGGGCGGCACTGTTCCGTCCTGGAATTCCTCCATGAAGCACCGTCAAAGCCGACTCAGGGCCACCAGTCAAGTGCTGTTGGGAAAGAGAATCAGCGGGGGCTCGCCCATAGAGGATGTGACAAACAAGTGGTACATGCCTCACTACATGTATCCGAACAAAACCTATCCGGACTTTCTCACCGGCGGAGGATACCTCATGACCATGGATGTGGTTCATAACTTGTATCAAGCAGTCTGGCACACGAAAATAGTTCACTTGGAGGACCTCTTCGTCACGGGCCTCTCTGCCCAGTTCGCTGGAGTGAAGCGCATGCACAGCTCGCTCTTTCCGGTCTTCAGGTCGAGGTGGCTGTGTAACTATAAGGACATTATAGTTAGGTCCAAGCCAGTGGGTATGAGCATGGTCAGAGTTTGGAACTTTGTCAGCAACTACAGTGTGAAGTGCCCACAGCCAGGATTTTTGTAAATTAATTAATTATAAAGTATGTAAAATAAATAGTTAGTAAGCGTAAAATAGAGCACATAATTTAGTGATTGTTTAAGAGAATTTTTTATTAAGTCCTATCATCAATATTAATACGTTAACTTGGAATAAGAAATAAATGCATTTGATGTCACATTAACCTATTTTTGTTATTAAGATCGGAAAAATAACAGGAGAAAATATGTATGTTCGTTGTTTCCGGTTTCCCGAGGCTAGCTTCATTTCTCGTTTAAGTATGGAAACTCAAATAAATTCTACAGTCTAAATACAGATGTTTAAATATTGATTGCATTTATTTCGCACCTGGAAAATTACGAGGCTTTGTTTAATTTATTATATAAGTCTGTTTTTAGTTAATTTGCCATATTATATGTCGGAGTAATCGCAGCCACACACCCGCCTCGTCATGATCCTGCGCGTCCCGATGCTGGCCAACGGAAGACTGCGCCCGCTGTTCTTCATTCTGATCGCACTGCTAATAGTTGGCATCACGCTAAAATACAAAAACTGGAGAAATGAGAACCAGCTCTGCTTCATGGACACCCAAGGAGTGGGCGAAGACCTGGAAGCCAGTCCGCTGGAGGATGTGCTGCTGACGGAGCCGAGGCCCGTGCCCGGACGCAGCATCTTCTTTCACGAGACCACCTGCCAGCTGCAGGCCGAGAACAGGCGGTACAAGCTGCTAGAGCTCACCGCCCGCCAGGCCTGCGCCATTGAGTCCGCGGCCTTGCACAATCCGAATTTCCAGGTGTTCGTCTTGTTTGCTGCCCCGACATATCGCCAAAGAAGGAGCAACAGCAACATTACCCAGCCATTGGTTGAGGCTATCCTAAGCTACCGCAATGTGCACCTGCGACGACTGAATCTCTGGAGCTATGCTGCCGGGACACCAATCGAAGAGTGGCTCCAAGGCGGAAGCTTGTTCCATTCAAACTTTCTGTTCTCGCACATGTCGGATTTCCTGCGCTATCTCACGCTCTATCGCTATGGCGGTCTCTATCTGGACATGGATGTGGTGGTGCTACGCAGCATGGAGGAGGTGCCACCGAACTATACAGGAGCCGAATCCAATACTGACCTGGCGGCAGGCGTTATGAGCCTGGCGCCCTCGGGCTTTGGCCATGAGATCGCAGAGTTGTGCCTACGCGACTTCCAGCTCAACTTCGACGGTCAGAAGTGGGGCAACAATGGGCCCGGAGTGATAACTCGTGTGGCCCAGAACATTTGCGGAACCAAGGACGTAGGACTGATGCTGAAGGATCCCGAGCGCTGCCTGGGATTTAAGGTATTCGGGCAAAGTACCTTCTATGCTGTGCATTGGCTACAGTGGCGGGATTACTTCGAGCCTGAGAAGTTTACGCAGACAATGGCCCTCACCAAGGACTCGTATGTGGTGCACGTGTGGAACAAGCTCTCGAGCACGCTGAAGATACGACGTAATGACACGGGAAGCGCCTACGCCAAGTACGCCAAGGAGAACTGCCCGCGGGCCTATGAGGCGGCGGGCGAGTACTTTTAGTCATCATGATGCAGTGGTGTTCACCGGTGATTAAAAAATAATCATTATGGCTCCGGAAATGGCATCGTTAATACCTAGGCTGCACACAATTACCTAATCAATATTATTTTAAAACTATGTACACTAGCATCTTCATGGTTTACTCAACTGAACCAACGATAGGTGAGCTATTAGGCAGCAGAATAAGTATTTAAGACCAAGCTATCCCATTCATAGAAACTAATAAAAATGTTTATAATTCCTCATATTATACATAGGTTTGTTTATTATTGCATGTCTGATGGGGAAATAAAATAAAGAGAATGTCAATATTGAACCACTGTAATTGTTTACTATTACCTAACTATTTATCCAAGTGGCATCTAAGCGAACGAGTTGCAAAATTATTAACAAGTAAGATACTACCAATGAATTTCATATAAATAGCACCCGAATAGAGTGCAGAAGTGGTTCTGGTTCCACCACAGCAAAGCACAAGCCAATATCATAACCATGCAGTTCTCCACCTTCCTGATGACCCTTCTGGTGGTTGCCATGCTGATGCTGTTCAGCGCTCCTGCCTCGGAGGCCACCTTCCTCATCATCGCCTGCTTGCTGCGCTCCCCGCTGTGCCCATGGGTCACCCAGGCCACCACCTCCTCCTGAGGCGGTATTAACCCATGACTGTGAATCGGACTCATCGGATATGTTGATGGGAAAAAATATAAGAAAATAAATATAATTTTGTTGCATTGAATTTGAGAGTATCTGAATTTTATTAGGGATCAAGCTTACGATACATCTAAAATATTTAAATTTTCGATCAGCAATATAACCTGCAATAACCACCTGATCACTTGTCAGCTGCAGACCGAGGACAATTTCCGAATTTCCAGGTGTTCGTCTTTTTGCCGCCCCAACATATCGCCAAGGTAGGAGCAACGATAGCAGCTACTGATTGAGGCTTTCTCAAACTACAGCAATGTGCATCTGCGACGACACCCATCGAGGAGTGGCTCAAAGGCGGAAGCTTGTTCTGCTCCAGCTTTCTGATCTCGCACATCACGGATTTCCTGCGCTATCTCCCGCACTACCCCTATGGCGGCCTCTATTTGGACATGGATGTGGTGGTGCTACGCAACATGGAGGAGGTGCCGCCAAACTATACGGGGCCGAGTCGAGTACTTAAATAGCGGCATTCTTTATGAGCCGAGAAGTTGCCGCAGACAATGGCCCTCACCAAGGACTCGTATGTTGTGCACGATGAATATACGGCGTAATGGGACAACAGTGGTGTTCACTAGGTGATTACCAAAGAATCGTTTTTGCCCAGGAAATGGCTTCGCTGTTATCTGATAAATATTATTTTAAAACTATGTGCATCATCATCTTATTAGTTTACTTAACTGATCCAACGATTGGTGAGCTATTATGCAGTACAGTAAATATTGAATACCAAGCTCTTCAATTCAATATGATCTTTCCATCATAACTGAATGCATATTTAACATAGGTCTGTTTATTATTTAATGGATAAAAATATTGAAAGACTGTAATGTTTACTATTACCCAACTGTTTATCCAAGTTGCATCTAAGCGAACGAGTTGCAAAATTAGTAACATTATGAACATCAAGTAATCCATATAAATAGCTTCCGTTTGGAGTCCAGAAGTAGTTCTGGTTCAACCACAGCAAAGCACAAGCCAATATCATCACCATGCAGTTCTCCACCTTCCTGATGTCCCTCCTGGTGGTTGCCATGCTCATGCTGTTCAGCGCTCCTGCCACGGAGGCCACCTTCCTCCTCATCGCCTGCTTGCTGCGCTCGCCGCTGTGCCCATGGGTCACCACAGCCACCACCTCCTCGGGCTGAGGCGGCATCGTTGTCGACCCTGGTATTAACCCATGACGTTGGATCGGACTCATAAAAATGGTTGGATGTCAAACGGAATCTTGATAGGAAGAATATAAAAAATAAATATAATTTTGTTGCATTGAATATAAGAGTATTTTAATTTAATTAGGGAACAAGCTTACAATACATCTAAATTATATATATTTTCGATCTGCAATATAACCTGCAAAAACAATAGTAATTTAAAAAATATATTTTTAGTCAAAAAGTTAGAAAAATAATTCATTTACTTCCTTTTACACCTCTGGAAATGGTCTACAAATTACTATTATTTTAATATAATTATTTCTAAAAACACTTTTATCAGCTCTTATCTGTAAATGCCTATATATTAACTAGAGTTATTTAATCCATGTAGGTCCCTGAAGAGTCCCCCAAATATATGCCACGATTAAACACACAAGAATATAGTAGGCCACCTCGTGCCGAAAATGACAACACTCATTCTCATTCAAACTGGAACATATTTCAATTATATTTTATGTTGCTTTTTATTGTTTGCTAGGCGGTCCACGCACATGATTGGTTCCGCTTGTAACTAAATCCGATGATTGCCTCAGTTCGACCTTGAGCCCAAACTCTGTCCGTATTTATGTGTTTATTATCCGACACGTGGGAGACATTGCGTTGCATACTTTCTGGCGGGGAGACCAATGAAATGGCGGAAGCGGAAACAACTAACAAGCGCGCTAGTGTTTGCTTAATTCCGTTTCTTTCTGATTTTATGGATGGATTTTATGCTCTGCGGACAGCAGGACATTTGTTGACATTTTCGTAGCCCATGTCTGACGTAAACAGGATATTTCCAGAAATTGTTTACGAGTGGAATTGATGGCGTCGAGCAACCGATTAGGAGGCCGCTCGAAAGTCAATCAGAATCACTCAAATGGCCCGTATCCAATACGCAAAAATGATGACGCCATATGTGTGTACGGTGGCCCATGGGAGTGCATAAATTTCGATTCGGCATCGCTGAGTTATCGCCATCATTCGCACAATAAATGACAATATTTGGCTGCAGCAATGCCAGTTCAAGTTGCGCCCCAATAATCTGACGCTGCCATGACAGCGATTTATCTTTATATGGCGAGTCTTTCGATTTGATTTCGCTCGTAAATCGTCGCCCCATTGACCCCCTGCTAGTTCTGCCACGTTTAAAGCCAAATATCAGTTAGCCAGAATCTTCAAGAACCATTTAGCAGCCACACGCCAAGGTCACACAATTGACTCGTCTGGCCGGTCCGCTGGCAAACTATTAATGCATTCTACGAGGCCCAATTGAGACGAGATAATGAACATCTCGGTCGAATCAAGCAGACGGCCAACTTCTGGAGCTCTGGAACAGTTACAGTAACAGCTGCAGGCGTTTGAATTGGCCATCCAACCGGAGCTGGCTGTTGCCAATGCAAGCCATCTCTATCTCATTTGTGCCTTTGTCTATGCCCCTGTGTGCCATAAAGTTGGCTCCTCCGCCGCACTCTTCCGCAAATGTGGGCACTCGAAGAAAATTTGGGAATTATTTAGTTAATAATAATATTAAGGATTTAAAAAGTAAGTTGGAAAAATAGTTGGAAGCTTGAAAAGAGCTTTATCGAATTGAAAATAGAGAATTCTCACTTATTAACTAAAGTAAAATTAATAAAATATAAATAGATAATAAAGAAAATTAATATTGAAATGGTATGATAACATAACATTATTTGCGATATTTTAATTTTATTTAAACCTTTTATTAACTACTTGAAAATTGAACGTAACTTGGAAATCCAATTTTTAAATTAGGTTAAGTATTCATACTTTTTCTTTAAATTGTGGGACATGTAAATTATATTTTAAAAATTTGTATCATGCTTAGAACTAAATGCTACAACTTCCTAATTTTTTTTAGTGTACAAAACAGTTGGCCCCGGGCCAGACAAAACTTATTCTGCCTCCCCTACCAGCAAAAGGGCGCTCTAGCAACTCGTTTGTAATCAAAATAAAAGGAGCTTTAAATTAAATGCTTTCACATTTACATTTCTAAGAATTTATAGTTTATATCACTGTGGACGGCAGTCCACGTAGTGACGATGAGCACTGAGACTGTGATTCAAGGCTCAAATTTAATAGTAGACTTATTAAAGGCAATTAAAAAAATTAAGAATGCACCTCACTTCTTTATCAATAACAAATTAGAAACATTTATGGGTTACAGACAATCGGTGATGCAAAGTGTCTGTCGTGATTGCCATTCATATGCACTTACTGTCTGGTCTTTCGATAAAAAATAATTGCCTTGCCCCGAAAAACACCATAAAAACCTAGTGTCAGTAGCCCCCGAAAAATCTCACGTTCCTATCACACATCTGAAATGGCATACACAGAGGCCCAATTTGTTGCAAGGACACTTTTACGACCACAGAACCTGTTGAAGCGTATTGTAATGGCTTGAGAATAAAATAAATTAATTGGCCAACTGAAGAAATTACTTCATTAGCTGCTAATTGAATTGGCTGTTCGAGTCAAAATCGGTCGGCAGGTGGGGCTCTCGACATGATTAATATTGCACTTTGGCAGTGACCAGACAAAAAACACAGTCCGATGGATTCGCAGACCTTGAGGCTGAATAAAAGACAATACAAAGGGACCGGAAAGTCTACCCTCGTTTATGTTATATGAATAGAGGACTCTTTTCCGGTCCGGCGGCTCCTCCGCCTCCGCCATTAATCTCAATTTCAGCGGCAAACATTCAATCAACCCAAAGGCGGGCTAAAGGCGGCATCCGTAATTAAAGGCACATTTAGCGCTCGTTAAAATTAAAGTGGCACTTAAATAGCCGGTTGGAGGGGATGCACAATTACGGCCAACCTGTCACACTTAATGGTGTATGCAAATCGAGAACTATTGACAATATTCTGCGAAATTAAAGCGAGAAAATCGATTTAATGGTGCATGGAAAAGTTTAAGGGCCTAGCCCACTAGAGCTAGCCCTTGTACATTAAAAGGACATTCGACCACTTGAATCACATAAATTGGGGTCAGCCGGAACAGAATAAAATGCCTCGTTGTACAACTTTACCCAGAATTAAAGGAAAAATGTATTTTTAAATCAAAAGTAATTCCTTGGAGGCAAACGTTTTCCTAGAATTATTTTTAAGCAGAAAAGTTTTGTTCAAATGCAAGTAAATAAAGGCAAATAGCAAAGCACACGTGAACTAATAAATTGGATATGGGAAAAGCAGAAATAGATTTGTTTATTCATAAACTTTTTCCGCTTTTTACTCATTCGATTCAATGGGGTATTTGTATAATTTAGAATTTTTGAAGAGTCTGTTTGTGAATGGCTATAACGAAAATAGAGCTAAAGCAAAAATATTTCAGTCGTAAAACAATTTAAGCGATTGAGTTCAGCGATGCAGAGAAAAATGTATAAATAAACAAATTGCCACGAAAAAAAGCAGTGAAAGCATTCTATAAATCCCATTTCAGACGGAAAAGCTTTGGTATTTCAGTAGTTATTGGCCAAAATCACTTGACCATCGCTGGCTTTAGTTGCATGCAGATTAAGGCTCTGAGCTACGTCCTGATGGCACTACTCGTATCTGATGCCTGCTGCTGGATGTTGTGGAAAAGTGCATAAAATGTATGCTGGCTTGTCGCTGGCCGTAAAATTGTTGGTAAAGAAGTGCCATAAAGAGTATTTAATGGCGCGACTGTCTGTAATTAAAATCCCACACGCGCTGTCGCTCACAGTCTCCATCGGCATGGGCATGCATGGCGTATACGTGATGTGACTGAACTCTAAGCCAACTGTCCCAATGATGCGACTTTAAAATGCAGTTTAAGTGCTTTAATTAAATTGTGTGTATTTCTGTCGAGTCCTGTAAGTGGTATTTACATCGCCGCTCGGAACATTGTCTGTGGCCGGAATATGACACGTGATTTATGGCCATTTGTTTTTCGCTTAACAAACAGGCTCATAAATACACAAAAAATGCCAAAACAAAGAGTAGGTAACAAATGACAAATGACGTTCGCTTAAATGGAGCAAAAGTTGCCAGTTCTCTTTGATGCAGTCCGTGGAGCTTATGTAATGCAATAGTCCGTTAAAGCAATTGGCCGAAACCAGAGACCAAAGCAAAGAGACACGGAGTTAACAGCCAATTTAACTGCGTTGCAATCATGGCGGAACTTTGCTCGTGCGCACGCTGCGTATACTTAATTTGCCTGCGGTAAATAATGGCAAAGCTATTTGGTTCGGATTTTGCGATTTCGGAGCGTAAGCAATATCCGTTAGCGCTTCGCCCTTGTTCCTTTTGCATTTCGCATCGCACCCATGGTTTGGTTTATGCCATGCGCCGAGCATTTGTCTTGGCCGGGCCTGAACGGCGGCCAACACCCCGATAAGCTGCTTTTATTGGCAAAGTTTTGGATGCGACATGGGGCTGGTGGGGTGCTGCTTCGACACTTATTTGAATTTATATCCCAGCAAACTGTTCCACTGTTTACGCTGCGCTTGTTGCATTTTAATTAGAAACTTCGTTTTGCACGGCTTGGCAAATGCAATTCCAACTTTAAATCCAACGGTAAGAGATTGCATTCAATTGTAAAGCAATAAATAAAAATAAATAATAAAATAAATAAAAATAATTAATGTGAAAGACAAATTATTTAGGGAAGCAATATAAATTATATTCAAGTTATTCAAATTATATTCAATTTCCCAATTTTCCCATTGATTTATTTATATTTTTATTTCGATTCTAGCTTGGGTTTAGAGTAGTTGAATTACTAACTAAGGTATATTTTATTTCCTAATAGGCTTACCATATTTTCTCAAGTGCATAAATATCCCATAATATCCCATATTGTCCGGTTATAACCCGCCCACAATGTGACATCTTCTGGTCACGCCTGTCCGATGTCCAAGCTGCCTGACAATTGCGGTGGGCGCATTCATTCACGCAAAATTCATTAACATTTACCATCGCTTCATTTTTAATGAACTGACAAATCTGTGCGGCTTCCCCGACCTCTGGTTAGTCCATAAATAAGTCCGCACACACAGAGGCAAATTTCGCCGTGGTCACATAAATCTTTCTTTTTAAAAATTACCCAGAAATATCTCATGAGTATTTTTTTATGCAAATTAAGATGTTTACAATATCCCCCGCCCGCCGAAGGCTGATACTTTGATCTGGGCCAAAAATGCGACGCGATGCCGGCAGACAATGAATCATAATTTTATTTTATTGACGAATGAGGTATTTGACTCTTGGCGTCTGCGTCGCTCATTCCACGAAATAAAAAAAGGAATGGGAAAACACGCATTTAAATATAGAAAATGCATATAATAACACAATTATGTTTATACCCGTTTTAAAAACTTGTTTCGGCTTCTTAAGGGGGAAATGTGAATGCTCTGTAGGTTTAGATATTTAATTCTGGGACTAGAGTATTACTTTAAGTGAACTTAGAAATAAAAGGGTGAAGTTAAAATTTAATTTTTATAAATATGGATATCTTTAGATAATAAACTTAAATAAAATATCATTAAATAAATGTATGACTTAACTTATTTATGCTTATACCACTGACTTGAGCCCTTATATTTCTGACATTTCTCTTAGATTTTAATAAAATTTCTATAATAAATTAGTGAAATTAATAAGCCTATTTATTTTAATTATTTACCTAAGATCTCACACAGCCTGAAGAAAGGTATCCCACGCAGTCGAGTAAACGTTTCGCGGATTGTCTTGACTTAACAACTTGTTTTCCGTGTCGGCGTAAATCAAATGCCACTTTGTTGTCCCGTACGGGGAAATTCAATCAAAATATTATTGTATATCGTACAAATGGAAACCGTCGCCGAAGCCGTCACTCTTTGCTCTCACGCACACACCCGCACACTCGGCGTGGCCGAAGTGCAGAAAAGAAAAGGGAGCACAATGAGCACCACCCACCACTCATCCATGTCAAACGCCCCCTTGGATGCGCCATATAAATGAGGAGCAAGTGCTGAGTGTGTGGACCATGAGCTGCTGATGTTTTTCATGGCTTGTTTACAATTAATTAGGATTGTTATGTCGCCATTCGATTCAATAATTTCTTTGTGCTAGGAGCGGTATTTTTTAACAGCCCGTCATAAATTTGCGGTCTTGTTTGGGCTGCGGGCATTTAAACGGAATCCGCCTGCATTTATGACCTACGTCTTTAGCAGTAATTTCCTATTTGATCCAACCTGTTATTTTAAGCTTTATAGGTTTAATGGTTTTATAAATTAATAATTTTCCAGAAGGAGTATGAATTACAAGCTAAAGATTTTTACTAGAATGTTTCATTGAACGTAACATATATTATAAAATGTAGATAATCATTAATAACACACTGTAATATTATTATTATTTTTAGCACTTTGCCTGCATCTCTTGCAAATTTATGCTGATTAGGAATTGAATTTCAAATCAAATACTTAATAAGCAGACTGGGAGAAACCGGTTCCGAGCTCAGATTTTTTTGGGTGTTCTCGCTAATATTTTGCAAAACCATTGATGGCGATCTTAGATAAACCAGAATCGCAGTTTGCCCTTGCTTATTGTTCTCCGATTGGTCGACTTCTGGGAATTCTATATGCCGGCATATTTATATCTGTAAACCTGAATCTAAAAATAAGCTTGCCATAAAGAATGCAATGGCTGACAGTCTTGAACCTTAATCGTTTGGTTTATGTGTCATGCATCATTATTATAGCCACTGTCTTATTTATTTTTACTTTGGCTAAATAGGAACTAATTTTGGAATTGCCGGCTGCGGTCACACGCCTCCAAACGTGAAGGTATTGAATATATTAAAAACAAATAAAATGTATACGTATCAATAAGCGATAGCTCGTGCCATTTAATGTGCTGATTTTGGGCGTATTGTTAAGAGTTATTTACTTTACTTAGCATTTCGGTGTTCGACATCGAAAGCTTATACATATATTTTAATGAATTCGAGATTTGTATCAAAAAACTAGTTTTTATACTTCGCTTACTGCTTAATTCGAATATTGTTTTACTTGCGTTGTTTTGGGTTTTGAGTTTTTTTAATTTATTAAAAAGGGTGAAGCGGCATTAATTTAAAGTACATTGAATATTTTATTTCGCTTACATGTAATTAAATGTAATGTACAAAACTGCGGTTGATATTTTGGTAATTATAAAATAATACGATTTTATTAGAGATTTCTATAAAACAAAAAAAAAGTAAATTATTGGGAGTAAAAATAAACTGTTTTGTTTAATAATTAACCCCTATAAATGACTTGATTTAATCAATAAATTCAATTGCCATACATATTTGCTTTCGCTTCCCCGTTTTCCTCAAGGAAGACTAAGTAATTCAGCAATATCCATATATGCGTCACTGGGGAAAATGCGATTGAGCGATTGAATTGCAGTTTAGTTGGTGTTTAGGCAATCCAAGCATATTAAGCTCGTTCCCTCAGTCCTGTCAAAGCCGATCAAATTCGCTTTTATGAGCAGACTCCCACGAGCAGTAACTACGTGCGAAATACGCAGTACAATGCCAGTTCCCCATCGCATTGGCAACACCCACAAAACCAAGAAACCAGATCCCCGCCCATGTTCCTGTGTGTTTGCGAGAATGGTATGGGATTGCACTGAGCAAACACACATAAAGTAGAGGCCCAGAGCCCGCCGAGAAGTCAAACATATCAAATCGTTCCCTGGCCTGGGCCCCGGCACAAGTCCCGAGTGGATGAGGCATCAGTCCGTACGTGCCAAGTGGAAGCGACAGTCCAGGCATCTTGTCTACATCAAGGCGATGGGATTGGGAATGGCAAACGCCCTCACTGGCCGACATAGTTGAGTTCCCAGATGCGTTGGCATTAGAGTGAACCATGAAACTTCATCATTATATTTAAAAATATAATATTTGTGACCAGAGGGAACTCTAAGATAAGTTATTACTTTTAATATATTTAGTCTTGGTGATCTAAGCCACATTTTCTTTATAAATCTTTCTTTATAACATCTTCTGAAACTGATATATATAATTTATGATGTGGTCCGCCCTAAGCAGCTGGGTTATGCAGTATTTTTTTTTAAAGATAAATCACAATCTCCTAATTGCAGCATTTGTGCTTTGCCCCCGGCAGGCTCTCAATTAATAGAGCGTTATGCAAAGCAATCACTGGTAGAGGCTGAAGCGATTTTCAGCTTATAAAAATCCATACATTCCGCTATCGATGGCCGCGGAAAGTAGGCAACGATATTTTCCGCCTTAATTGCCCCAGCACGCCCACCTCGCCTGTGCGTGTGCGTGTGCGGGTGTATCGATGGCTTAGTGAATCTGGCACATCGTCCATTTGAATTGCTAACACGGCTCATACATATAAATGAAATTGAGAGTTTATTGCACAGTCACTGGGATCGGCTGGGCTCTTGCCTCTCCACAGAATTGCTTATTTATTTCATATTTATGCGTTATGAGGCTGCCAGTGCCAGTGCGTCACACACTGCGTATGCGTGATATGAACAAAGACGTATTAGTGAGTTTAAAATGGTAGCAAAAATAAAAAAGAAAAGGCTTTTAGGCCCGCCAGTAAATTGAATGCTCCAATTGCTTTCAGTCTACTCGCCATCGAGACAAGTGATAGTAAATTTGCACAAAATGAAGCACACTCAAATTTATTGTGTGGCTGCCAACGTAACGGTTATCTGCGTGTGTGTGTGTTGTGTGTGGGTTTTCCCCGCGCATAAAAATGATGAAGTTCATCGAAACTATTTGACAGCCTTTGACTTTTATGTCGCATAAATGATGGCCGCCCATTGATGGCAAAAAGGGTCCCGACCCAGACACAACTATCTATGTCTGTATATATATCTGCATATACAGATATTTGGCAGACTATGGAAAGTAGTTAAGGTCGCCGGCCATAAAAAACGTATCGCTTGGGCGTGTGTGGCGGATTAGCATCTTGTATCTGGCATTAAGGATTTGACAATATTGTCTAAATACCAAGTGGGGAATATAAACTTAATTTGAGTATCTATCAAACTTGGCTGAGAGGAAATCAATCTAAGGAAAAACCATTAAAACTTGTTTTAAGAGTTCTAGTTCTATGCAATGCCAAAAACAGCATTAAACCCTGTTGTTATTTATACTCTTAATATATCTATTTAGGCTAAAGTTAGCTCTGCTTGAGAGTAAGCATCCACAGACTACGATTTCTTGTGAATTCCCATTCATTCAGATTTTTGGCTTTTAATTACTGCACTTTTTGGCAAGACTAGTGGTTGATGGGCAACCGCAGACCAGCAGGGCATTTCTCGGAAAGTACGCATGGCCAAGTATATCAAAAGTTTGCCACTATTTAGCAGAGTGCCTTTCAGCATAAGCTGCTCCAACATAAAACCTAATTGCACCGACTAGGACCCAACTTCCGTTTGCCAGAGCGCAACATTAATTCTAAAACATTCGCACGAATTAAGCAAAGTCTCTGCGGTCTCACTTATTCATGACCGCCACAACTTGGCAACATATGCTGCACTTGGTGAATTATGAGCCATTTATTTCATGCTCGCATGCTTAACAAATTGCATTTGCTGAAATTAAAACCGAAATTCGCTGGGACACTCTGTTATGGCATGCTAATTAGTCACCCACTCACACTCAGCAGTTTTTCGCTAATATCGGGCAATTCCTAGTTCTGAAATTCGCTGTCTAGACTGCAGACTAGCGAATAGCGAGTTCGTGCGCCAGATAGACATCTTAATTGCCCCGGGATTATGATGCAGGGAACTCTGTCTATAGTTGCGTTTTACTGGCTGTCATTAGGCAGTGCCAGTGGCCCGTTGAACCCGCCAGTTGATAATCCTTTGCTTGATATATAGTCCCTATAAAATTAGATATAAGCAAGTGCTCAGATGGATCAAGATTATATAGTTCCTTGAGGGATTTTTATGGGCCTAAAAATACTATTACATTTACTTGGCTGAATGTTTTAACTCGAAAATATTTGTATTAATCTCTGAAAAGAAATCTTCTGCTTCAGATTTAATTCTAAAAGAATTTGTTAATTAGTTTAGGTTCGTATTAATTATTATTTATGTAATAAATAAAATACCTTTAAGCATTTCTAAATAAAATGAGCTAGTTTATTACGATTACAAGTTTTAAGACTAAATTTTAAGCTACGGCAAGGACAACATAATTGACCAAAACGTGGATTTGGAATATATATTTGTCTACAAACAAAAAACACAAACAAGCTGGCGAGGCTTGTTGCTGCTCGTATCACAGTTGCGTGTGTATTGGAATGGACTCCGTCCGGAGGGGGAATCCCAGCCCCTTTAGAAGGCGGCCCGCTCGCCGGAGTCATCGCTAGCCCCCGTTGCCGCCTGGGCCTGTGGCTTGTGGCCGCCTTTGCGTCTGGCGCGCCAATTGAATTTCGCCCTGAGACCCTTGAGAGCGCTTGAGCTCTTGAGCGCCTTCGCTTTCGCCTTGCGCACTCTGCCACTCTGCGAGTCGTCACCGCCCATGCCCGTGCCCACTCCTGCGACCTCTGACCCCACTCCCGCCCCCGAGTGACGGGTAATGCGCGTGAGTTTGAGGCGTGACCGCGAGATGGCCAAGTCATCGGTGAGCTCGTCAATGGAGCACATGGTGGGCTGGCGCTGCAGCTGCCCCTCGGGAAAGTGCACATCCTGCTCCAGCAGTGAGTGGGCATCGCCCACCGAGGACAGCTGCGATATCTGCGTCTGCAGAGGGCGACGCGGGTTCTCGAACAGATCCTGACGGCTGCGATTCTGGGCCTGCAACTGGGCGCTGTCCAAGGACATGCGGTTGAGGCGTGCCGCCGCCGCCGCTCCTGCTGGTCCTGCTCCATTGCCAGAGGCACTGCCGCCATTCAGCACTGTGGTGGTCGTTGTGGTGGAAGTCATTGTGGTTCGCACGCTGTCCTGGAGAAGGAAATTGGTGTGCAAGGATAATTAGAGAGGGTAGAAGGTGCACTACAAAGGGATAAGTTCTCACAAGGGGTTTAAAGTGTATCCCCAGGATATATATAGTTGGTAAGAGCTTTTATATATTTTTTTAGGTACTCACTGTTGTGTGCAGCCGCAGCGAGCCCGTCTGATTGCGCCTCAGCGCACTGTAGGTGTGGGGCAGTCCTCGCCCCTGGTTCTTGCCTCCCAATCCAAACTGTCGAGCCAGGGTGACCTGAGGGAGATTCAAGATAGTTAACCAGGTGGCGGATATTGCAGGAAAGTTGGTTGGCCCAGTGTCAGTCAAATAAATCCCCTCTCTTTGCCACATTCTTAAAATTTACAGAACTGTTCCATTTATTTTAATTAACTTTTAAACCCACCTTGAAGGCCTCGCGAAACTTGTGGCTCATGATGTTGTAGAGCAGCGGGTTGATGCAGGTGGAGAGGAAGTAGAGCACGCCGGAGGTATAGTCGAGGATGCTAAATACGTCGTTGAACCACTGCGACTCGATGCCCGACGAGGAGCCGTAGACCGCCATAAGGCGCTGGGCGTGGAAGGGCGCCCAGCAGATGAAGAAGGCCACCGCCACAGCCACTGGAAAGGAAGCGGATGCGGATGCAAGTCGTCAGTTACCAAAGCGATGTCAACGCCATCGTCTGCCTGCTTACCCAGCATCCGGATGACACGCGTCTGGGCGCTGATGCCGCGGTTGACATCGTAGCAGCGTCGGGGCAGCGCCTGGAGCAGCCTGCTCCGCTTCAGCTTTACCCCGATGAGCACATAGAGCACGCAGATGGCAGTCATGGGGCCGCCGAAGAAGAGGAAGCCCGATACGGCAAACACATGCGCGAAGAAGTCGTTTTTCATCTGGCGGAGACAAGTCACGGAGTATTTGAGTGGGAGGAAGAGAATGGTTACGGGTTATAGCATCAGCCGGAAGAGCAAGAGAGTAAATTTGATTGTCCCAAATTAAGGGGAACTCAAGGTTCCCGGGAACTTAAGAAAATAATAATACGTTGACTCGGTTTTAGTAGAGGTAATAAACGCTTCATTTCTATCCTAAGTTGAGCTACATATATATTTCTAAACTTTGTATTTACTCAGTGGAAAAATTAAGATAGAGTCAAAATATATTAAATATATAAATATATAAAAATATTTAAAATTAAATATATTTAAATTCTGAAACTTAAAGCTTAGTTAAGATAAGCTAAATAAATCCTAAGACTCTGTCCCAGCACATGCAACACATCCGAGACCCCTTAGCTCAAACCCTCGCTCCATAACTCAATTAACCCAACGAAAACCCAATAATTGGGGACTTCGATTATAGGCCCATCCCATCAATCATACCGTGCAGGAGGATCCCGATCCCAGGCCCGTGTCCTGCACCACCACCGAGAACTGAATGGCCTGCGGCAGGGCCAGCAGGAGGGCGGCTATCCAGATGGCAAATATGAACTTAACGGCCCGTGACAGCTTGGACATTGTGTGCTGCCTGTAACGAATCAAGAACCAATTAGGCAAGGACCTCGCAGGAAATTGAACTGGGTGGCTCACCTGAACGGATGACAAATGGCAATGTATCGCTCCACGGTGAAGGCGGTAATAGTAAGGACCGTCGCATTGGCCGCAGTCTCCGAGAGGACGCTCTCCATTATGCAGATGCCATCGCTGAAGGGATAATTGTGCGGGTGCCAGAGGTTATAGAGGTCCTGCGGCATGCCTTTGGGGATGCAGAGCAAATAAATTTAATTAATTACTTGTGCAGTTTATATTAATTCCTTAAACCCACCTGAGCACAGCAGGATCATGTCGGAGATGGCCAGGTTGAACAGGTAGAAGTTGGTGGCTGTGTGCATGAAGTTGTTCCGCGAGATGACGACGCAGGTGATGAGGTTGCCCAGCACGCCGGCCACGAAGATGAGGGCATAGCCCACACTGAGGGCGGCCAGCAGGGAGAGCGGCGTCATCGGAGTCGCTGTGGGCAGCAGCGCCTCCGGCTCCAGGCCCTGCAGCAGGCTACTGAGGTTCTCCGCCGAGATATTCAGCACTTGGGTCAGATTCAGAAGGAATTTCTCATTGTGAAACAGTTGCAGATCGGTCGCCAGGAGACCGGAGCTGTTGCTGGGCAGCATTTTGACTGCCATGGGCTTAGCTCTCTTCGGGGTGTGTGTGTTTCTTCTGTGTAAGTGTGTGTGTGTGTCCTACGTGTCCTTGGTGTCCTGAACTGTGTGTGTGCAAACTATTAAAT
Organism: Drosophila tani; assembly: GCA_008042535.1. Lineage (NCBI taxonomy): Eukaryota > Metazoa > Arthropoda > Insecta > Diptera > Drosophilidae > Drosophila > Drosophila tani. The sequence continues at coordinate 40,041 of VNJO01006264.1, read as the reverse complement.
TCGAATTTGCCCTTGAATTTTCGACTCCTGCTTATGTCTTTTCAATCTATGCTCGTTTTTGCAAACAATGTTTTCATAATGTCCCTGAGGCAGGATGGGGGAACTCATCAATTCCGACTTAGGCCAGGGCCACTCCACTCACGACCTGTTGTCATGAGTTCGGGATTAACTTGTGTGTCAGGATGTGTTTAGTGGGGTGGACCTTTGTCTAGGTTTTACCTCCAAATCAGGTGATTTTTATATTTAGTAAGTAATTTATTTATTTTCTCATTATTTTACTCATTTTATCTTAGTAAGAAAATACTTATAGATATCAATTTCTATATTAATATTTATTATTTATTACTCATATGCAAAAGTGGGCTTTGGAAATTATTTTTGTACCACTTCTCTGAGATATTTATGACAAATAAAACCAAACAAATAAAATAAAATGTATTGTAACTATTTTCTTCATTGTTTAATTATTTTTAAGGGACTTGGAAAAAAGTTTCCATTTTTTATTTACCCAAAATATGTTTATTAAAAAACAATATAAAATTGTTCCTGTTTTATAAAATGTTTTTAAATTGTCAGTTTAAATTGAACATTATTGTCTAAAAAAACTTGCCTTTTGAATAAAATTTGCTTAATAAATGTGCAATGAAATTTTAGGTATTCCAGTTCGGAGACAGCGATACATAAAGTTAATTTTCTAAATGTCACTGCCTTGGGTTTTGCGGTATTTTAATTAACTAAAATTAAAAAACATCTTTAACTGCTAAGAGCAATGCATACTTAAAATAAATATTATTTTATAAGTCAAAGGTCTGAGTAATAAACAGCCGACTTTATTAAATTTATTTCTCAAGGGCACTTTCATGTTATGTAAACTTACTTTGCCTAACCTTATGGGTATAAGTAATTGGCCATATAAATGCTATAAAAACTAGAGACATATAGAGTTGGAATCATAAAAAAATGTCAGCCATAGTAGGAAAAATATGGCTTAATAAATTAAGACAGAATTTCTGGACACTCAAACTCGGGCTCTGAGTAATAATCAAATACTCTATGTAAATTGTAGAAAAATCGTTAAGGTCCACCCCAGTGTGCCTGTCTAAGAGTGTGTCTATGTCCTGTTTACCTGGCATCCTGAGAAGCTGGCAGCAGGCAGCAGGCGGCAGTCAGGCGTGTGTCCTAGGCAAAAGTCCGGGATGCTGAGGCTGGAAATTAATTTGAATTGCTAAGTGGCATTTAGTCAAAATATTTGTGTACACGAGATGAATTTAAGGCCGGTGCTGCAGGGCTCCCAGAAATGCCGCCGAGAGCCAGCTGTGGGGCAAACAAATTAAACGAGCCCCGAAACACAAGGTCACTCACGCCTCCTCCAGATCCCAGAGGATGGAGGGCAGGTGGCACCGGGTGACTTAATAACGTTAACATAGTTTATGCCATTCACGACGAGTGTTTTCAACTGCTATTATTGTGCTATTGTGGCCCTTGTTGTTGTTGTGGTTACTATATAGCTGACCGCTGTTGACCGTTTTTGGCCGTTTTCATTATCATTATCATAAAAAGTTTCTACAATATATGCACGGCCCAAGAATGCTGTCGAATTTGGTTTTATTATATTGTATATTCAATCAAACTGGTTTTCATTTTTTCATTTTTCAGATTCTGTTTTCGTTTCGGTGTCCGATGTGCTATGTCTGGTGTCTGATGATCGACCGTGTAGCATCCCACCGAAATTATGCACCGCCCATGCCCATAAAGTTTGTGAGTTTGTATTTTGTTTATTATTTTTTTCTCTCCGAATGATTTTGCTTTGCATATGACTTTAAATATTATGGTTTTTGCACTGTTTTGGTCTAATGGGTGGCGGCCATTAGTGTTTTTACATTTATTTTGGGGTCAATGGTTCGCAATCTTTCGATCTTTATTTATTCCCAACTTGTTCACAACTGTTTCGGCGGCGCTCCTGTTTCGGGGCTTTTCAATTAATTATATTTTTGGCCGCTTGTGCATTTAAAACACGTTTAATTTAAATTTCTCAAACGATGCCTGCCACATTTTTGCGAATGCATTTATTTTTTATTGCTTTGAACTGTTTTTGAATTTTTGTCACTCTGTTTTTTTGTTCCCTTTTCTTGCGGGCGGGCATTGCACTGAGGAGCCCCTTTCTTTCACACACTTTTCCCCTGCGACTTGGCTTGTTTTTATTGCATTTTGGCTAATCAGTTTTTACCATGTGCTAAACGTTGATTAATGACACCGAGACGTCGGAGTTTTTGTTGATCCCGCACGCGGAATTAATGACGTTAACTATTCGCGTATGGCACTGATTAATTCGGGTCTATAGAGGATATTTCTGGGTACCGAAATATAAGGAAAGATATAATTGCGAAGCACTCGTAAATTAATGTGTTATTTGTTCGAACTCGAGAGCGACGGCGGCGGCTACAGCATTTGGCCGCAGCATCCGACTGACTGGCTGGGGTTTTTTTGGCCAAAAAGTCTTGGCAACACATCGCGGCTAACAGCGACGCAACAGAGGCGCCGGCGTCGCCGTCGACGCACAACTACCGGTTGCTTTGCCGGCTCTCTGCGACGGCGCCCCTTGATTTTCGGGCTTTCCTTTGCCTCGGAGGGCTTTCCCTCTCGGCAAGGGGTAATAAAAATGCAAATAATATCGCAGCACCATGCACTTTATCTTATTTAGTGGGATATTAATTTGGGCCAGGGCGGCAAATTGTTTGATTATTATGTTAACACACAGCCAAAGGACAATGCAAAAAGGCGACCTTCGCGCCCACTTAATCCGCTAAGCCCACAGTCGCCGCAATCAATTCAAGCCAAGGACATGGAAAGTGGCGAAAGTGGAAAGGTAAAGTGGACCCTTAGTGGTTAACGCACACAAAGTTCTGCCTTTTGGTAGAAAAATGTGAAAGCAAGAGTGGGTTTTTAATTAAAATGGCTATACAATGGCTCTCTACAATAAACCAAAAATATTTTATTTTAGTTTTACATTGAAATGGCTAAAAATACTTGTTTCAGCCACAAACAATTAAATTTAGTTGGCTGTAAATAGCATAGTAATATTTTATTTTAATTAGTTTTACCATTGTAAGCAGCGCAGGTAATTTAAAATTTAATAAGAGAGTCCTTTGTTTATAAATTAATTATTTAAATACTTAATGCTTTGAAATAGTCAGCGATATTTATTAATTATTTTTAAATGAATAAGATGATGGCGAATGAAGGAATAATTTTATTATTGAATAAAAATAACCTTACAAAATTTAAATAATAAAAAACTTATACCTTACTTATTACTTATTGGTAAACAAATAAAATATTTGTACAACAAATGGAGTAAACGTAAATAAAAACTCAATGTAATTTACATTTTCAGCAACAGGGATTTATTTTTAAAACAAACACTCATGACTCTGAATTAATTATATTATTTATCTACCGGGAATCCTTAATTTATTTGTAATTAACTTACGCCACACCCTTAACTCCCATTAACTGTGTAAACATTATTATTCAAAGTTAATGCATTTTACATGTACAATATATCCCTTATTTGCACTCACTTTGCGAATTTTCTGTAAAGCCTTTTTTGGTGGCCGAAGGATAGTTGAAATAAAATTAATTTGTAGAAAACACTTTGTGCGCCGCTGAGCTCCAGCCATGAAACCGGGAAATTGTACATGATGCCGTGCTTTTATGATCAGTCAAAGGGAGATTTTATTAGACCCTCGGGGGCCTTACTTTTATGGCCATGTGCGGGCAAATCTATCAGAGCTTTGCGGCTCATAAAATGTGAGTTTTACCGCCCGGCGGCTAGTGTACGAGTGCGATATTAAGAGCAAACAAATGTGCGAGTATCTATTTTTATGCGTTGCTCCCAAACAAATCAAGCACATAGCATGCATTCAATTTCTCAATTTTTATGCAAATAATACGAAACAATTTTTTGGCACTTAATCAAAACAAAGTCCTAAACAAACAGCGAGTGTCGGGGGGATAGAGGTCCTTTGGTCCTTTGTCAGCGGCGGCGGCTCCTTCTCTTTAATCTCCACCGAGTGCGAGTACGAGTATCTCATGAATTCGAGGGCAGGGCAAATACGCAGCAGCACGTGCTGCCAAGGCATTCGCAGTCAAAACTTTGGCTGCCAATTGTTGACGAAAGCCGGCAAAAGGACAAGGCGAGTGGGAAATGGAAATGGGAATTGGAGATGTTAAGAGCATGGGAAAGCGGAGAAAATCGCTCGAAATTCGGGCCCAGAATTTCGTTTGCTTTGCTCTTTATGAACACTGGGCATGACATCAGATTCGTGGGGGCGGCGCACAGTGGCTCATTTTACGAAAACTCGTTGCAAAAGTCGGATTTCGCGTTGTAGAATTTAGCAAATCTTTTGATACCATTAAATTAGAAATTGATCAAGCTATACAAAACCAAAATTTTATAATTTACAAAATTTGTTTAGTATTTATAATCGTTACTCAAAGTTTGACAATTTTTCTGTAGTTGCAAAAAGGTAAAAAACTCGCAAAAACCACAGATTTAAATTAATATTTCTAAAAAAAATAGTTAAGCTCAAAGAAAAAAAATATTTTTCTGTTTTTACGGAATCAATTTTAAATCGGAATTAAAAAGAAAATTGAATTTTTTTTTCGTTCTTCTATTTTATTTAGATTTAAAAAAATAAGTCTTTTTTTTCCCTATTTTTAATTTTTAGTGGAAAATAAAAAAAAAAGGCCATATTTCGCCGAGCTCTAGATAATACTAAAAATTTGTGGAGATATTCAACTAACAAACCAAAAAAAAAACCATTGCTACAATTGTGCGCATTTCGAGATTTTGATAATTGTTCATATCAAACCATGCTACCAAACTGGCACTTTGTAGTCGGCCAGTATGGAAAACGGCAAGGCACCAAAATGTTTAGCTTCAAGTACCGGAGTTGCAAAAAAAAATATTTTTTTTTTGTCAATTTTTTTTATGCAAATTTTTTTTTTTATTTATAGAATGAGTATAAAAAAAATATGTTTAATCATTTTGAATTTTTAAGTTCATTGATTCCTATGAAAAATGTATTTTTATAATAAAAAATCAAAAGTTTTAGTTTGCCGAATAAATTACGCCTTTTTTGGTGGGCGTAACCTAAAAAACGTACTACCTAAAAAATTGTGGAGATTTGTTAATTATTCTAAAAAAAAAATTAAGTAGATACCTTCAATAGATCAAAAGTTATTAATTTTGCAACGTGTTTTGAGAAAACGAGCCACAGTGCGGCGTCTTTTGACTCGAGTTGAGTCGAGTTCTTGTTTGGCATTTTGAAGTTTTTTTCAGGACTCTGTCATCAGGCGACAGCGACGGCGGCGGCATCTTCGTCAGCAGTTTGCCTGAATCCTGTGCAAGTTTCCAATTCATTAACTTTTATTGCACGGAGAGAAGGCAAGGGAAAGCCAAAAGTCATTTGCAGTTCGACCAACCCGTTGCCGCTTTCCCTAACTTCCACAATAAGTACACCAAATATGATATTCCCGTTGAGGGGCTTATAGAAATAAGAGATGAAAAGTGCCTGGCCGTTTAAGATAGTTATAGTTGCCCTTAAAAAGGTACCCTTTGCTTTTCAAATTTATTAAATTAAGACATTTAAAAAAGGGTATGCACTGTCTTTATCTTAATACCTTATATTTTATTTAAATTTTGTTTTAACTTCACGCATAAAAATCTATAAAATATTTACAAGGAACCAGTCACAAAATGTTGTAAAATAAAAGTCTCAGCAATCTCTTTTTATAGCAGACTTTTTTATGATTACTTACAATATAAAAATCAATCGAAGGGAAATGGTTAAAAATTCAAACTTTTATACTTTTTGGAATCTTAAAAATGTTCGTGCTTGCATGAAAAATATTTCATAAAACACAAACCCTTAACCTTATCAATATTATTTTATATTCAATACAATAAACCCCTTATTGTATGTTCAGAAAAAAAAGATTGTAAAAAAATTAATCACATCCACAGAAAATCCTAAAAAAAATCCCTCAACTAAGCCAGAGTATTTCGATTTCACTGCTAAACTTTAGCCATTCTGACTTAGCGAGCTCAATTTATTGAACTCTCGCACGCGCTCAACAAGTCGTTGACAAAAATTTCAGAGCTCGTGGCTAATTGTGACCTTCGATTGCCACCGAAGCCATAGTTCCACATGCACTGCAAAGCCTTTCAAATAATTGAATTCCCGACCAAAAGAAAACGAAAGAGGTGCGTGCTCGCTGGGCTTCATTTGGTTAAAAGCCCGGCAATTGCCCTCAGCGGCATGCCATCGCCGGCCAAGATGCCCAATTTCGAACATGAAAGTGCGCCGCACTTCCCATAAACTCCGGCCAACGGGTTGTATGAGTAATGCGACTTCAAATCGAGCCAAGTGCGTGGGCGAGTGTATAGTATGCAAAGTGATAGTTTCAGTTCAATGCTCGGGCTCTGGAGGCAGCCAGAGGCCAAGGACTCTCGTTTAGTTTAATTGCACTTAATTAGCCGCATCTCGACTAACATGACGCATTCAAAAGTGCCTTAAGCCCTCATTTCGGCATCGTTCATCAGGGCGGAGAGCTAATCAGGAGCTCTGGTTGCGGCCAGGACATTATCATTGTCGTTCGCCCCATTGCAGTCGTAAATCAGACACAGATCCTGAGACACTACGACCCACTGCTGTGTGCCCTCCAGTCTGCGGTCGACCCTTTTCGATTAGGATCCCCAGGCATCTTTTGTCTCTCGGTCGGGGGTCGGTCCGCATGTGTGTCGGGAGACATTATGCTAATCAGCATCATCTACTGGCCAATTGAATTGTTCCGAACTAACTGTGTGTGGTGGGGACACCGGACAACGCTGCGTATACGCAACGGACAAAGGTCAGTGGGTGAAGCACTAATATTGATTGTCCTGACACGCTTTCATTATTCACTCTCAGTGTGGGAGTTCAGTTCATGAATAATCCAGGAAATCGACTTACGGAGATTGCGGACAATGATTATTTTGGGGAGCATTAAATTAACGCGCGTTTAATCGACTTTTAGCAGGATCAAAGTGTACGGAAGTCGGAGATTTGTTGTTTGATGTGGTTGGAGTGCGTACACTTGAAAAAGAGTGGGAGAATAATTTTTATTATAATTTTTTTATACTTGTGAATTAAATAATATTTTAATCTTAAGAAAGTAAATGTCTTTCGTTGTTACATAATTATATATAATCAAATATATTAGAAGGAATATTTCATCATAGTAAATGATATCAGGACAAAGGATTAAATATATCATAAAAACAACAAATTTTTCTTTAAGGAAATATTTTAAATAAGTTGTTATTCGCTTAACTTTCTTTCATAAATTAATATTATAATAGTAAAGAATAAAAAGAGACCAGGCTTTAATTATTTTTTAAAGAAGATATTGAGCTTATATTTTTGCACTTTGTGTAAAAAATCAAATAACAATAATTTATTTAAATTAATATCGATAAGATAATCTTGATATTCTTAGGTATCTTTTTATGCACTATTAAGAAGCACAGACTCCTCCTGTTAAATGAATAAGAAAATATAATCCTGATAAGACCTTGAATCCCGTAAATTCCAACCGGAAATAATCTGCCTTAGCCGCTTGTAAGATTTCGTAATGTCCAAGTGAGAGAATCCGAAAAAGAATAACACAGCTCGTGCGGCTTAATTTGCTCTGCGGCTACTCGTGTAAGCGGAATTTGTGGCAAGACTTCCTTCGCTACCCGCTGGCGTTTTCTTAATAGCCTAAGGCTCTTAAGCGAGCCCCGAAACGAGCCTTCTCCAGATTGTGGTCACGCTCCAGCAACTGTGCATATTTACCGCGACCAGACAACCGTGCCAAATTGGACTCAAAACTCCTCGACTGAATCTCTTAAAGTCGGACACAACCAACAAGGCGCTTCGATTGAATGCGAGGCCCGCGGCAACGCAGGATAATGAAAACAAATCCGCAAATCTGCGGACGAGGGCCGACATTAATATGCGGTTTCGCTGGCTTCGAGGAGGAAGGGTGGTCCCAGTAATGGCTCATGTCCTGCAAAACAAACACATTTATTCCCCTACTTTATGATGTCAAGACGGCTTTGATTTCCCATTCCCAAGATCGGCGAGAAACGCGTGTTCAATTCGCTCAAGAGAGTCGGGGCGCCGTGGACAATAAATATTAAAAGTAAGTGCTAGTGCCTTAGGCCATTTGCAATTTCAATTAGCTGCCGTTCAATTGGATCGACTGCCATTTACGGCCACGCTCTATAACCAGCTGCCTCCGACATTACTCATCCGCCGAGTGAGACATAACTTACGGAGACGCTCGGCTTCCACAGTCAAGGTGAAGTGCATGAATTTATGAATGAAATTAAGCCCAAATGTTTGCCTTTAACACACACGCACAGAGAGAGCTAACAGGGAGAGCGAAAAGGCCAAGAGCTGCTGCTGGCTAACATTGGGTTAACAGGAGCCATCCAACGACTGCCTCGATTGCCGCAAGGCAACTCAGTCTGTCACCGACTTTGCTCCAACACGGACGCGTGCGAGCCTCAATAAATCCGTGGCCAAAAGAATTTCAAATTAAAAGTCCGTTAAAGTGGTGAAATAAAATCAAAAATATTTAAACAAAAATCAAAATTCCCTTCGTAGTTAACTATATTATTTAACCAGAGGTTAATATTAAAACCCATATATATCAAGCTATTTTTCTTGTGGTTACAATTAAAATCTAATATAAATTTAAATATATTTAAATGTTAACCATCATAGATGGCATACTTAGGCAGTGATTATAAAGTGTAAACCATTCCAATTAATATATTTAACAAGAGGTTACTATTAAATAAATTAAAAATAATTGTTTGAAATACTTAAAGTGGTAACAGTTGAAAGAAATCTCCAAGTTCCCAAGCGATTTCCAATTCATTGTCCAACAAAGTGCAAAACTAATTTTCCGTTCAGTGAATTCCGGTTTAACAATAGCTAAAGGGCTAAGAACCCTCTCGCGGAAGTCCTTAAACGTCCCGTGACAATAAAAAAAGAGTAAAGAAAAGGAGTTTCACACCTTGCGCGACACTCAGACGTGAAAAAGGATACGAGACTCAATATACGGCGAACAAAAGTAAATAAGAAAAGCTGCGTGGCTTTTGTTATTTAATCTAGCCTTGGTAAGAATCAACAAGCACGTCGAATATGACAGCTGCCTGGACTGCAAAATTTACTCAGGAGCATTTTTTCCTATTCTTAGAATCCACAGAATGTCGCATTTCTTAAATTGCTTACTTTTGCCAACCGGAAAGTTTAATCAAACAAATATTAAAGCTTACCATAACAACCCCTCTGCAGTTGCAACTAGATTCGGGCTGGAACTTTTCAGCTTTTTTGACAGAAAATTAAATTAAATTGAATTGCCAAACCTAATATGGGCCACGGCTGATTGGATTAAATAATTGCGATCTGCGAATCACATTTGCACTCCAGACTCTCCAACTTCTGGACGCAACTCCTCCTGTATTGTGCCCAATCATATCTAAATCAACTTTCACACCTGAGCGGGCAATTCAATTATTTTTCCAATTAGTTTGCGTCAATACAATGTCATTGGTAGGCCGAGGAGTTGCCCCCGAAGGATTGGTGGTTACTACCCATGCGTAGCATACTTTTCAGGGCTTTTTTAAACGCTTCTTGCCAAGTTTATCGGGGGCAGGAAGTTCGCTTAACGAACAGGAAACATAATTAATTAGACGCATCAACCAGAAATCTGGCTTCAAGCCAATAATCCAACTTGGCATTAGCAGCGACACGTTGTTCCCTGCCTTGTTCTTTGACTTCTAACCCCCGAAATTTGGGAAACGTGTCGGCTGCATAATGAGTGAAATATTACCACAAGCTACACACTTTCCAGGCATCTTTAAAGTCCCGCATGTTCCGGGTTCCCTAATGGCCCTTAAGTCGGCAGAGGAAAAGTTTTCCCTTTACCAGGCCCAAAAAACTTTCACCACACACTTGCAATCAGGTTTCGGTTCACTCATCATGGCTAAGTCCGGGCAAATAGAAAAAGTTTCACATCCGCAACTATATTTGTATTGATTGCCAGCAATCTGTATTGCGAAAGCTTAAGATGTTTGCTATTAATAGAGCCAGGTGACAAGTGGAGCACAGAGAGAAAATATGTGTAATAAATCTAAATTAATAGAAATTGGGGGAAGAAAATTACATTGCTCCCCGTGGGACAGGGATTGAAACTTAAATTATGTGTATTTTATTATCAGAGGTTAAAAATTGCATTTCAATTTAAAGAAGTAGATTAAATTAGGAAATTTAACGCCATTTAGCAGTCCTTCAAACTGATCCTTAAAGATATATTTCTTATAGCTCGAATAAAATAATAAATATCTCCATTTTTATCATAAAAGTCAGTTCCTTGAAGTCAACTTAATTTATTATTAATTTAATGGAAACAGAAATAGATAGACATTTGTTCTCAGTAAGTCCCCAGATGCTTTCGCTACTAATAGAGAGCCAAGTGGCATGCGACAAGTGGATGTAGTCAAGTGCTTTATTGTTTCTTTCGGGAATAGAACGCAGTTTCCTGGTCGGGACTCCGACTTGGCCACCTGATGCCGTGCCCGTGCCCGAGCCCCTCCTTCAGACCGGCTGGGGTTTCAATTTAAATTCATCCCCGAGTCTAATGACTTTCAATGTTGTTTGCTTCACAGGCGAGTGCGCAATTTTTGGGCCTGTCGTCGACTGCTTATCGGCCATGTGGCACCGCAGCCGCGAAGGATACGCCGCCAGACAGTATTAATAACGCATTGGAGGAGAGGAGCTGATTCCTTCGGATTGGCAGGGGGTTCGAGGTGGACTCCGCAATTAATCGACGGCAGCTAGCATGTTGCAGGGCGTCGCCATCGCCATCGCCAACGCCAACGCCAACAACGACAGCAACGATGATGGCCTCAATCAATCATTCATGGCTCATGTGTCGCCCAGTCCCAATCAGGGAATCGCCTCCACCGAATCCCTGCCGAATCCCGTCGAGAGCGAGAGCCCCGAGCTGCTGCTGCTGAAGAATGACAAATTCCTAACACATGTCGCCCATCTGCTGAACATAACGACCGAGAATCTCTCAAATCTGCTGGGCTCGGCGAATGGCACGAATGCCAGCACAATGGCCGGGGATTCCCCCACGGACGAGTCCCTGACCCTGCGTACAGCCTTTACCGTGTGCTATGCCCTCATCTTCGTGGCCGGCGTCCTGGGAAATCTGATCACCTGCATTGTGATCTCGCGAAATAACTTCATGCACACGGCCACCAACTTTTATCTGTTCAATCTGGCGGTATCGGATCTGATACTCTTGGTCTCGGGTGAGTGCTGCTTAATGGAGGACAACGGGACGTATGCTTAATATTTGAGAAATCCCGTACAGGCATTCCGCAGGAACTGTACAATCTTTGGTACCCGGACATGTATCCCTTCACGGACGCCATGTGCATCATGGGCAGTGTTCTGTCGGAGATGGCAGCCAACGCCACAGTCCTCACGATCACGGCCTTCACAGTGGAGCGATACATAGCCATCTGTCACCCCTTTCGGTGAGTTTCCCATAATAAATAAATATTTGGAAATCAAAATATCAAGTCTGGTCATATTTTGTCCCAGTAAATTCTAATTCTATTCATTAACTAAGTGGATTATGCTTATTTAGGGTCGCCCATAAATAGATAAATGAAACCTGATATGCGACAGACACAAGTGAAACGATATGTTACAACCCAGATATAGCACAAGTGATAGGCCGAATAATTATTCATAATTAAACCGTGTGAGGTTGAGGAATGATAAGCCAAGTCAGACTTGACAACAAAAGTATTTGTTATTTTTAGATAAGCAAAAAAACAAAACCCATTGTTTTCACTGTTATTTATTGACATGAATTAATAGTTAGTTATGCAATTAACTTTCGCAATAAATTTAATCATGAATGCTTAGTGACGTGGACTAATATTGTATGCATTATGTATACGTGACATTTATTTAACACTGTTTTCACTCTTTAATATCGCAGACAAACAACTGACCCCTGCCATGCCTTGTCCTGCATGTTTACATCGTTTTATATTGTTGTTTTATTGTCTAAAAATAAATAAATGCTTCCTTAAGCAAAAATGCCTGAGTTCCTTTCAGCATTCTCAAGTATTGCGTTCCAGCCATCCTCGTATTAAATTTCCTTTGCCGCTCAGACACTTGGAAAGCAAAATGCTATTTGTATGTAAAGACAACATTGTGTGTTTCTTTTTCCAAGTACAATTTGCGTTTTCTACTTATACTTTATTCATATTCCACATACAATTTACAGAATTTGCAGAATAAATGAATATAATCACTTGGGGAATGTCCCTAGGAATAATCAGACATAAAAGGGGTGGGCCATCTTAAGTTAGGCATTCCTAACCTAATTGTGAAGTTAAGGCACAAAGTTTTGCTTTCCATGAATTCGGGTTTAAATATAATTGCTGAAATATCTTTTCTAGAATGTTTATTTTAAAGGACTTTGATGGAGCCCAAAAAGTTCTGCCTATAAACGACATTAGTCGGAAACTTGAGCCATTTGCCTGTGACTCTTTGCAAATGTAACTAAGAAAAGGAAAATCAGGCAAAGCATTTATTTTTAGACTCGGTTGCCGTAGGGTCTTGGCTACAATGTAACTATATTTTAAGCTCACTTTAGAGGAAAACAATTTATGTTGTTCTTTTGAGCTCTTGGCAGCAAGGTCTTCCAAGCTTTAATATTCAAAAGAAAATTTATATTATTGCTGTCCCAGCATCAGTTTCGTATCCAAAAATATTTATTTCAAATTTAATATTCTATTTTTAAACCAGAATTATATTGTGTTATATTTTTTAGGGCGCCATTGTTCCATTTCCCTTTAAATTCGTGTTTTGCTTTTATGTACTTTCTTACATTAAATATTTTTATTGCATTTTTTTTGTAAATTTCTGATGCAATCTACTTACAACTTGTATTAAAATGTAGGTGGTCAGAGGCGTTTTTTAACTGCCTTCGCGGCTTTTATTATTTTTTGTAATTTTCCGCCCACGTTAATGCGGAAGCATTTACATAAAATCTCCCTTAATATTTAACATATAATGTAGCGTAATCTTTCTATCATTTATAGGCAGCACACCATGTCAAAATTGTCGCGGGCCATTAAATTTATATTCGCCATTTGGCTGGCGGCCTTCCTGCTGGCCCTGCCCCAGGCCGTGCAATTTTCGGTGGTCTATCAGAACGGCGGCTACTCCTGCACGGTGGGTGGACCGACATGAGCAATGGTCGGAGGAACTCGTCGTTTTATATCCCTCTTTGCTTCCTTTATCGCCCGCAGATGGAGAACGACTTTTATGCCCACGTGTTCGCCGTCTCCGGGTTCATATTCTTCGGCGGACCGATGACGGCAATCTGCGTGCTCTACGTCCTGATCGGCGTGAAGCTGAAGAGGAGCCGGCTGCTGCAATCCCTGCCGAGAAGGACATACGATGCCAACCGCGGGCTCAATGCCCAGGGCCGAGTCATCAGAATGTTGGGTAGGTGAGTTGAGTTGAGTGCTGGCGGCTTGATTGATTAAAGACAGCAAGATAGCAGTCCTCCCCCCAATGTCCCCGCCTGTCAAAACTTTTCCGCCGAAAGTCTTAAATTGAAAATTACTGTCAGCGTATTTGCGTTGGCGACATCAAACGGGGGATTCGTCATTGCCTCGGCTCTCCGGCCGTAATTTCCATTTGCACTTGCGTCATGCATGTAGGTCTTCCCTGTTTTTTATCCCCTCCGCAGTGTCGTTAATTTTTAGCAAGCACCAAATCCGAGTGTGTGGAGAGCTCCTAAATGGCCACCCAGCGAGTGCGGCAAAGGTGAAGCCACCTGACACCTCAAAGTAATCAGGCGCCGCTAGGCTTTCGGGGAGGTGGAATGTGCCTGGCACTCCAATAATTGGCAAGACGATGCGTAGGAAGTTTCTATTAAATACACTTCACAAATTAAGATCACATTTCACTTATTAGTAAAATTAGGAAACATAAAATCAGCCCTAAGATTTCTTTATTTAATTTTCTAGCAACAAAAAATTATATAATTATTTACCTTCAATACTTGCGATTAAAATATTTCGAAATTTAATAAGGTGATAATTTTTGCGTCGAAAAAAACAATTTCAGAATATTCTAAATATTCAGAATATCCATATTGAATAATAAAAACCTTAAACCCTAATTAATTTACATCCTAATTGGTACCAATTTTTTTTTTTTTAATAGAAGAACCCTTTTTATATGTGCACAAAATTCACAGAAATATTTTCCATTACCGTTTAGTTTACGACCTTGAATTTGAGTTGGGTTTTTCGGGGAAAAGCCACAGCCCAAAGCTGTAGTTTGCCATTTATTTTGCTTTACTAAATGGAAATTGATGGCGAACATCCAGCTGAGATTCAACTTAAAGCCATTGATCATTAATTAATTTCGTTGGAGATATAGAAGGGAAAAAACAGGTAACAAAGGTCGGAGTAGTCCGTACTCTAGGCTTTCTACTTTGTCGTATTGAAAATTAATTGATTGGCTTTCACAAAAAACCTTGAGAGTTGAAAGCACTTGTGTGAAATTGGTTTACCGGAGATACAAAGCCAAATTGGACCATTACTACTTTTAAAACCACTTCAAGGCGCTTTCTTTTCAGCCTATTTAATGCCTCCCTTATCCTTGCCCCTATTTGCAGTAGCTGTAGCCGTCGCCTTCTTCCTCTGCTGGGCTCCCTTCCATGCCCAGCGCCTAATGGCCGTCTATGGCCTGTCCCTGATTAATATAGGCATCAGCCGGGACGCCTTCAACGATTACTTCCGGATACTCGACTACACGTCCGGTGTGCTCTACTTCCTCTCCACGTGCATCAACCCACTGCTGTACAACATCATGAGCCACAAGTTCCGCGAGGCCTTCAAGGTAAGCCAGCCTGGGGATTAGGCCATTACCACAATTAAGTTTATTCCTAGAATATTAATATAAAATTCTGAAACTTTTCTATAATGCACAATCCTTTCTAATCCCTTCCCCCCGCAGATCACCCTAACTAGGCAGTTTGGTCTGGCCAGGAACCACCACCACCAGCAGAGCCAGCACCACCAGCACAACTACAGCGCCCTGCTCCGGCAGAACGGATCGATGCGCCTCCAGCCGGCCAGCTGCAGTGTGAACAACAATGCCCTGGAGCCCTACGGCTCCTATCGCGTGGTGCAGTTCCGCTGCCGCGATGCCAGCCACCAGTTGTCCCTGCAGGACAGCATACGCACCACCACCACGACGACGACGATCAACAGTACTGGCCTGGGAGCCGGCAATGGTGTGGGAAATAACAGGCGTCTCCGGAAGCAGGAGTTCTTTGGGCCGGGACCGGGAACGGCAGTGCCCCACCGCATGCTGCAGGCCCAGGTCTCGCAGCTGTCCTCGGTGGGCGATGCAAACTCTCTGCTGGAGGCCGAGGTGGTGGACAGGCACTACGCCTCCGGCAGAGCCAAGCGGGCGCTGCTGGCCACCAAGAGTGGCGCCCTGTTGGTGACACCTCAGCCGCAGCTTGCGGATCCATCAGAGCTCGGTCCGCCAGCCACTCGTCTGAAGCTATCCAGGGTCATAAGTCGCAGGGATGAGGCAACTGGAACGGTGGCGATTCCAACTCCATTTTGTGGCAGTCACAGTCTGCCGGATCCGGAGACCAATCAGTCTGGCTCCGTGGCGGGTCGCAGCTCCCGCAAGTTTCCCTGGCGCAAGAGGAGGCAGAAAACCGAGGACTCCGCCGGCGAGGGCATGGCCTATGGCTCGCCCAAATCCCAATGATGGTCTTCGCTTAGTTAGACGTTGTTTAGTTAGCGCAATAAAGCCGATCTTTTGATCTGTGTAAAAAACCGGAGCGATTTGCATGCAAATTTTGTCATAAAAAAGTGGCCAAGTCCAGACGATTTATGCGGAGCAAAAAGCCGGGCTAATGAGGCAACAAAGTGTCCTCGTCGGCGTCCTGACGAAATGCCACGCCCCAGAATTTGCGATGCGGTTGCCATCGCCGCCATAAATTAAGTGTTAAGTGTTGAGCTACCAGTAAATAATGTGAATAAATAAAGAATGTTGCCAGCATTACAGCAAAAGCCTTTCAGCTTTTTTATTTATTTTCGCACAATGCATGCCAGGAACATTCACCTTCATCTGCATTCCAGTCAGAGGGGGAAATCAGACAGGGAATATTGGCTTTCCCAGACAGAGTACTTTTTTAGCCATTGGTACTTGCTTTTGCGACTTTGTTCCTGGCGATTGGCAGGCATTCTATTGCCTTGACACTGACAGAAAGTGGATCTAGACAGGAAGAAACTTTGTAAAAGAATTCTTGAATAATAAATGAAAGGTGAAAGAGTAAGATTAGATATTAATTTACATTTTTCTTTAAGGTTTTGAGTTTATTTAGATATTTTTTAAGGGTCCTTAGTTTATAACTAAATTTTTTATTAAATTCCCAGTACATACTTGTACTTTATTCAGTTCCCCCTTTTCTTGAAGTGTAAATCAATTCCCCTCGCTGCATTTGCACCTGCCATTTAAGGCCATTTCAGTTTGCACCTGGCCAAGTGCCGGAGGTCCATTAGTCAAGGCGGCTTTACGGTGAAGGAAGTCTGTATTGAAACGAATGGGCCAGGAGTTGCAAGGACATTCTTATCCTGCGGCGAATGGGCACGTGGAGTGAATGAGGAGGCAGACTGGGATTAGTATCGCAAAATAAATCAACTCAAAAACTGGGACAAAACTTCACGAGTTATGGCGGCTGCCGCCTCGTCTCGGTTTATGGCCAAACAGAATTATTAATGGCCATTTGAGAGCTGCAAAATAAATTCAAGTGCCACGGGAGTCAAGTCGTGAAAAATTTAGGGCTAAATTGTCGCCTCTTCACCTGACATTATCGTGTGTGAGGGATTAGGGCTGGCGGTGGCTAGGAGCTCATATATCAAATGCATATTTACCCATTGAACGGCGCGCTTAGCCACGGCCCATGTAATTCCATACGCCCTGTTGCCGGGAACTGCCAACAAAAGGGACTTGCCTTCGCCCTCCTCCGGGAGCATTCATCATCGCCCCCGATGCAGATTCTTTTGTGAGCAGCTCTCGCCCTTAGATCGGCTCAAGATGCTGGAGGAGCCGCCATCAATAAATCCTGCGGCCTGCCGCCTAGTCAATCATAATCTGACACAATAAAGATATTAATCAGAGCCATAAATTTACTTACGGTCTAGACAACCAGTTTAACGGCCAAGGCAGCTCGCACAAAGCTCCTCCCTGACGAAGATGAAGATTTTTTCGGAAGATGTAGCAGCGTTCTCCGGACTAGAACTTTAATAGGTTCGGAGTCCAGAGTCCCAGCTTTTCGCATATTGTGCCGGTCATTACGCACAGACATTTCAGATTACTCTTCCACTTTATGAGCGACAAACTTTCACTTTTCAAAGCGCAGAATTTATTTTTTACCCTCAGAAACAACAAATAACTCGAACTCTTGGACTCTCATAGTGGCCATATCCATATCCATGTCCCATGTCCATGTGGAAATTTTAAAGCCGAAGCGCTTTCACATGCATGCCGCCTGGTCATTCTCTGCGGGTCCTTGTCTGCACCTAACGAGCCAGCAAAGAGCCGGACAAAAGCCGAGCTGGCTTGCTTTGAACCCATCACCGAGTTCAACACTGGATCACACACACGCAGGCACTGAAAAAAAATATCGGGAGATTTATAGATTTCTTTTCTGAGAGAGGTGCTGACTTTGAACGTGAAAGTATGATGTTTTACAAATTTAAACTGTTTAGATTTAAATAAAGAATAACATCAATGGGAAGGTATAGAAGGAAGAGATAGCAGGGTAAAGTATCTGAATTTATTCTCTAAATTTAAGAATTTAATATTATTGTGAAATATAAATCTAACTATGCTCCAATAAAACTTTAAATAAATAAATAAACAATGTATTTGTAAAAGAAAATATTTCCCTATGAAAGAAAGCTGTAATTTTGTAACGCTTTAAAACAGTTAAATAATTTATAAATATTCTTATGGAGAGAATTCTTAGTAAAGCCATTGCAAAAATTTAAAAAAAAAAGGTAATTAAGTAGTTTAAATTTGGTAACTTTATTTAATTTAATTCAGCTTATTTCCCCAGTGTACTACGAACAATTCCCCCTCTTCTCTATTGTTTAAAACTTTTGCCTGTGTAGTTACATATGCCGGCAAATTAGAATGTACAAAATCGCTTCAGCTGGCGTTCAATTAAAAATTTACAGAAAAATGCGGTCGAGAGCCACTATGGAACAACTGGAGGCAACTGAAGCATCCTTGTGTCCGGGGGGCCTCCAATTAAAGTTGTGTAAACACACGGTCCAAAGGACACTCTTCATGGGCGACTTATGTGTTTATTTATTGTGCGATGGCCCCACAATCCTGCAAGGGCTGTTTCGATGAACCCAATTGATTCTTTTGTTGCCATTGTGTGTCGTGAGGTCAACTCCTAGCTCTTGCTCTGGCAAAATAAATATTATTTTCTGGAAACTGATGAGTGGCGCTGTGTGGGTGCGTGTGGATTTTTGTGGTTCATAACCGATTTGTACTTTAAATGCCGAAAAATTTAATTAAATATTAATTGTGGTGAGGCACAGCCACTATTGTATTTCCAGCTGCTGTCCCTGGCCGCAGAACAATGGCCTAAATTAAAATGGCAGAATGGCAGCGCGAGACTGGGGGCCCAGTTTAAAGTCCAAGCAGCATCCAACAGCTGGCACTGGCAGTTTTGACAACGAAATTTGGGGACCCGACCTCCGGTCGGAGTTCAACAAACTAAAAGTGTTTGCTTTATGGCCTCGATGTACTTGAAGTACTTGCAACACCGCCAAGCCATCCTTTTCTCTGCTATTTTCTTCGTGTTTGTTTGTTTTCTTCTTGGTTTTCTTTTTGTGGAGGCCAAGAAAACAAGAGTCGCAATCCCCGAAAGCAGACAACTCAAGATTAGCTGCGCCACAAGTCGAGAGCCAAAAATAACTCGAAATATTCCGCTCAATTGCAGTAGCCAAAACAATAAACCGCGCAGCCTTGACCATGGACATGGCGCGTTGGGCATGAACCCATCCAAGTCCCGCCTCCGGATCTCCTGCGGATTCGACTGCTTTCCTAAGAGTGGTTTGCACTGGGAAAAATAGTTGAAGTTTCGAAAGGAATAATAAAATGTGCTACATATAAATTAAAACCTACTCAACGAGCATATCATATTAGAAGTCCCTCCAAAATTTGTAAAATCTAATTTTTAAGAACTTAATTTTGATATTATATATTGTGTATATATTGTTTACAGTGCCCTATATTTTGTTTGCCTTTGCCAGTGGGTTCCTCGACGCATTCCCGGGGTAATTGTCCTTAAAGCGGCACTTAGGGCTACAGGACTAACTTGAAAGTTCACCAGAATCAGAATCAGACTTTAATCGCCCTGCGAGTAGATGTGTGTCTGTGTCCTGGCATCTTGTTTGCATACCGAAACGTGTCTGCGATAATTTGTTTGGGATTTAACACCATCAGTGTCCTGGGCGAGCTTCCTCGGGCCGCGGCTCCTGGCACCTCCTGACAGCTCCTGCAGTTGACGGCGTCAGTGGTGCTGAAACTACCAGGGAATCGGGCTGGTCAATTGAAATTAAGCCAATTTGCATAGATTCCATTAATTGGGACCACTCGTGCAGGGAAACGACAACTTAATGGAAAACTTTCAACAGTTTCAACTGCTTCGTTGCTCTCCGTTGGCTGGGTAAAGTTTATTAATTAGCATTTGCTCAGGAGTCCTTGGACGGTGAGTAAGGAAAACATTTTGCAACTGACAAGTACCGAGGCATTGTTTATTTTCCTTTGACACTTTTAGTCATTAGCGATTGCATTTTCATTGGAATTATCACCATTTCAATTTGCTTAATATTTAAACTCATGTAAACCCACATCAATTTAGACCAAGCGACTCCTAAAAAAACATTCATTAATTTCAGGGGAAATGCGCGCTTAAATAATTGATTTATTCAATTTATTTATTCAATTACCTCCGTCGACCAATAATTATCCTGTCAGTTCGGTTTAAAATGCTTTTGCAGAGTTCCTAATTAGCGATTGAGTTGTGCTTGCTGGGCCATGATATTTATACGTTTCCATTAATCGAAAACTAGGCCGCTTTTAGCTAGAATTAATAAAAGGATAATTAGGAAATTCACATTGCAATAAAACAATTATTCAGCTGGCATTTTGCACTAATTAAATTAATAACATTAAGGGGAAAAAACATGTTAAATGAAACTCGAATAAATGTATGTTATTTTATATCATTTTTTCGGAGGGAAAATTCGTTAAACTTTCATTTTTCTCCCCTCCAATACTCACGGATTATTATTTGAAAATAAAGTATTTATGTTTATATTTAAGCCTTTTGTGTTGATGTAAATTTAAAAGGAATTTTCGGTTTAAGCAGCCGAAAACATTGTCATTGTTATATAATAAGAAATGCGATTACATTTTAGTTTATGCAAGACTTATTTACGCAAATATTTGCCAAAACTGTAAGACAAATTCAGGGGTAACTAAAGAGTTGAATATTATTTGGGGATTCTGGGGAACTACCCCCACAACCAGCTTGTTATTTAAATCACTTCAATTTAATTGCCATTTAAGGCATGTTAATGGCGCGGAACTGTAGCTATTTATAAATAAAGGAAGAAAAATTCCCAGAAGTAAGCTGAACATGGCGCCATTAAAGCACGGAGTTTCCACAAACTCCAGAAGTATTTTGCAAAGACTTTTTTGTATGACAAGCTGGAGTTAAGAAATTTCTTCAACTGACAACGCACAATGAATGTTCCTGCATTTCTCTTAAACAATTTCTGACTCACAACATCCGACCGCTAACACGATATGAGACGGAAATATGCTAAACTTTTTTAATGTCCGCACACAAACTTGCAAGCTGAAAAATAAATAATACAACAATTTTCTAATTTAAACGTAGTTAAGGTGTCCTTGATTATAAAAGTTTTCTAATTAAAAATGCATATTTTTAAAAGCAACTAGATTTATATTGATGCTACCCCTGGGTGCGCTCTAAATGTATTATTAACTTAGTTCTTTGCATTAAACTTTTTAGAGACTATTACTCTTATTACTATTGAGTTCAAAATCTGTAATTTTCTAAAATCTCAAATATCTTTTATTGGCCATCTCATAAATGTTAGAATTCAAGTGTTGAATGTTTTTACAAGTGCGAACTCTTCGATCCTTTTCGATGCTCTGATGATTTCCAGTCACGTCCCATCGAAAACCGAGTATGAATAAATTCCCTTTCCCATAATGAGGAATTTTCTTATAATGTTTCCATTTCAGCCACAACTTGTTTTTGCGAATGCTTAAAATTCCACCAACTGCCGGCAAAATGAATTCAATTACGTGGATATTCCGGCGAATGCGAATTAAATGGCAAATGGCAAACGACGAGGAGTGACACGGAGCCAATCCAACTAGTTCGGAAGCGGCCAAGGCGGCTAAGAGAGGAAGAGCCGTGTCTGCCGTTCGTGGGACATGTTGCCAACATCCGTTGGCCAACAAATCACACAAAGAAATCGAGCGACCGACCGATTCGCAGCTGTTGGCATGCCGCCCATGTAGGTATAAGGGGGTGGCGGCACATGGCCGCCGCTCCAAGGGGGGTTCCCGGGTGTGGAATTCGGGGGAAATCGGCGGAGCGTCTGGCACGTAGCTTACGGTCTGCTGAAGCAACACGCGTACACATGGCACTCGTTACAGGGGTTCCTGGCTCCCGACTCCCGACTCTCGACTCCGGACACGGATTCCGTTTCGGGCCCCCAGCTGCTTGATGTTGATGCCAATGTCTGCGGCTTTAACCGGCATTAAATTGCTGATTCCCGGCCAGTGGCACTCCACATGTGGCCTGCTCCACATTTGCATTGAGTCTAATTGAAATGGTTTACTGACACATTGATGCCACTGGCTTTGGCTCGGTTAACCCGCTGAAGTTTCCGGTTGGCTGCAGGAAATTAATTGTTCCTATTAATGGCAATCTATCTTATATTAAATTATACTGTATATAAAACCATCTTGTGAAAATCTTGTACTCAATAAGTCACTATGTTGGCTTACTCTTACATTATTATTAATTAATTGGTCTTGGACTGGCCTAATTGACGTGGTTTACAAGCGGACACATTGTATTAATAATATGTATTAATTAGGCAGCATATTATTATGACTAATACATATATTGATTCCAATTAATTATGTTTTGTTAACCATTTAAAGCCAGAATGGGGAAAATACCACAATACCAGGTTTTGCAAAACAAATAATTTGTCAAGGGATAATGTTCTTTCCTTTCTGTTTGAAGCTTTTATATTTTTAGGAAATAAATTAATTCTGGCCCTAGCATTTTTTAATAGTTTAAAATGAATATATTTTCAAGAGATTGATATTATAAAAAAAATTTATATTCTTTTTTGCAATTAAATGTTATCGACATTTGAAATTAAATGTACTCTTATATTAAGAGGGTTAAATTCCCTTTTTATCAGACGAATTCAAACATGATTCAGACTGAATCTGACGACAGATTTCAAGACGCAGACGATGGGGCGGCTGACTGGCTGCTCATTTATTATGTTGATGAGAAAATCAGCGGCCAAATGCAATGCAGCAGAAGGCAAACAAAGCGGCTGACATGGCGTACAAATGAGCTGCAAAGTCTCATCAAATTTGTCACGAACTTTACTTTTTCGGACACAAATCCGGCTGGCTCTGTTCTTGGCAGACAAGGAGCCATAATATTTGAAGTGATTTCCACTGCTGACACAGCAGCAGCCGAATATGCAAACTAGCTGCGCGCTTCCAAAGGAGCCAAGGTTCCCATACATCAAGTGACCTTTCGCCAGGACACGCCCCGTCCAGAGTCCTGGCACTGACTTGGGTCTGGGTCTGAGACTGGGACTGGACTTGAGTCGTCGTCTGCGTTCCAGGACAAGCCACAAATCAAGTGCAAGCGGCAAGCAAAAACACCGGCAGACGAAAGAACATCGGTCAAGGAACATAAATAGCACGCCCACATTTAAAACACTCGATGCATAAATCAATGTTAAATAAACACAGGGGCAGGACAGCCCCACAGTGTTGTCAGGTGTTCAAGAAAAAATATAATTTCTTTGGAAGGAGGGGAACTTTGACCCTCCTTTACCATTTAAACATTTTTTGACTGTCAAATTTAATTAAACTTTTTGGATTTGTACTATATTATGAAATGTTCTTTGCCTTTTAAATTAGAAAATAATTTCGCTATTATAATTTAAATCCTTCTTCCATAATTATTTCCACAAAAACACCAAACATTTAGCTTGAAAAAAAGACAAACAAAGCAACTCTGAGCGGAAGCACAAAAACTGTGTGTTCCTCGAAGCATGCAACGCTTTTTGTTTCGCTTATCATTATGTAATATTTACCGAAGACAGCCTGGGGGAAATAAATGAAAAACGCCTCCAAGGCACTTACAAAAATATAAATTTTCACCAGCAACTGAGACGGATCGAAATGAAATGAAATGAAAACAGCAATAAGTCAACAGTAAATCAATTGAAGCAACATTTTAACGCAATTCGCGCTTGATTTATGCGCAAGAGAAATGAAATGATTCTCTGTCACTCTGGCCCAGCCGGTACATTAAATGCAAACAGAAAGCGCAGAATTTTCCGAGCATATAATTGCCATTTGATAGCTCCTTTTCGAGGCAACAAACAATGCCCGCAGACGGAATCGATCGCCATGACGGGCTATTTCCGGTCAGACGGATCCCAGCCGTGTCAGGATTTATTTGCAATCCTGCCAAGAAACCCCCAGGAATGGGTATTCTTAGGCCAGATTGGTGACTGGTAATTCATCACATTTTTTTCTAAGAAGGATAACGCAATCCGTTTACCCTTTTACCCCTTTCAAGTGGAATCGATTTTACAAACTTTTATTATCCTCAATTGCTTGTAGTTTTTATTTTTAACAATTCCTTTGATTTAAAAAATAATTATTCCTACAAGTCATGTCTGGTAGCTTGATGGGTTTGTAAATCTCCAACTTGGGTTCCTATTTAATTAAGAACCGGAGTGCTCGGAGTAAGCCACAGCAAAACCCCTGCAGCTCCTTTAAGCCAAGTGCGTTTTAAACGCTACGATGCACCTTTAGTGAGCTGTTGCCTCCAGGTGGCAAGAAAAAAGCCACTAACTTAATTGCGACTCTCTGTGCGCTCCCCAAGGGGAAAGCGCGACCGCAACTTTAGTTGCTTCATCTTCAGGACCCAACTTTGCGCAATTTAGTGGCGGCGAAGGTGGCATGTGGTTGCTCTATTCCAAGTCCCCTTTAACTAGCACCCAGAGTCAGAGGCACCATAAAGTGAGCGGAATTAACACTCAAATAAAACCGTTGTTAAGAAATTACTTTAATTACATTACGAATCTCTTACTATTTTGCGAAAAGTTTAATTATATTTTTAAGTTGAACCTCTAGAGAACATATCATCATTAAAATACTAAGATATATTTATTATTATAAATACTTACTGTAATTCAATAAATTAAGAACCCTTATCAATAGTGCAACTCTAATGACATTCCCAAACGTTACTAATTGGTTGGTGTGGCTGATTCCACTCGACTGGGTCTCCCAGAGTCAAAGTTTGTCTTGGTGGGACTCGGCTCCGCGTCGCAAACAGAAGACGCATTGCAATGGCAAACAATGCATCATTTGCGCCATGCACAATGCATAAATTAAGGGGCTAAGTAAGCGTAACGAGACATTGCGACGCCCCCATCCTTCGTGCTGGCTCCTTCAGCGAAAAGCCACAACCTCATCCTCGGTCAGGACAATGCGAGCGCGAAATTCGCTGTGATGAATGTCGCCAGTTGGCTTCTCTCAACGCTTGTACGCTTGAATGCAGCAGGAATGTCGAAAAGCTGTCACTACACGGAAAATAAATAGGATTCATAGTGATGGCTGAGGAGTTAATTAAGGTTAAAAGGTAGCAAATGTGGAGTTTTAGACATCTGTAGAGATGTTAGGTCTATAATTCAAAGCATTTTATAAATGTTAAATTAAAAAAAAAAAATAATAAAATAATAATAAAAAAATAATATTCTTTTCTAATAAATTAGGGTGGAATTCCTTTAAAATAAAGTTAAGAATATATTTTTTCTGTGCAAGTTTCTGTTTTTTGTTGAAATCGTTTAAAATAATGTTTAAAATCCATTTCTTTCTGTGCAACTTTCTGTTTTTTCTTCCTTTCATTAGCTCTTTTCACTGATGAACATACGGTAGATGAGCATAAGGTTGTATCCTGGGTTCCTCGTGTATTTTTGTAAATTTATGTTCGGGAGTGTTGTCTTAATTATCCGCCAACTACATGCACAAAACGCATTAGCAGTCTTAATAGGCAACCTATATTTAGTTCAAGGGCAAAATGTAAATTCAAAAGAATTATTTTCCTTTGAATTTGAAAAGACGCAAATAATTTAACAATTAAGCCGAAACTCCTAAAGACGCAAATAATTTAACAATTAAGCTGAAGCTCCTAAAACAAAT
The DNA here is from genome assembly GCA_008042535.1 of Drosophila tani. NCBI lineage: Eukaryota > Metazoa > Arthropoda > Insecta > Diptera > Drosophilidae > Drosophila > Drosophila tani. The sequence goes on along the minus strand of VNJO01006264.1, from coordinate 14,275 downwards.
GACTCTGGTCAAGTGCCAATATGTTCATTTACTGGCAAAGAAATATTAAGTACTCAGCGGTCTGCTTTAGAGCACTTTCTGCAATTAAGCCAATGCCATAATTTCTTGAGTATCAATTATAAAATTTGTAAATCGATAAACTTCGCCCACAGCCCAAAGGACTGCTCGTTGCGGTAGGTCATAACTCTCAGCCATTTTGCAGTGCAAAAATCCTGCCCTCCTTCCATAAAGTTAATACCCAAAATCTATGCCAACGCCATTTGTCTTATCGCTATCTAAGCAACTCCTATGGCTGCGACTTTGGCAGCCACTCAATTTGCATAATTCTGTGTTAATTGAAAAAGTTTTTTTGGTGGCCAGAGCGAGAATTTATTACCAGGCAGCTGGGGGCGGCAAACTGCTTAAAATGAGACCTGCGAGTGATGTGATTAATAATGTAATTGAAATGCTCCAGGGCGAATCGTGGCCAGGATCGGAGACGATAGACAATGGGCGATGGGCGATGGGCTATTTAGGCTGAAAACATGGCCAAAATGGCAGCCTAGGAGACGTGCGAGCATTCGGCCAACACGCGCCAAGCATCCGGGGCTATCAAAGTTATGCTTCTGACTCTGGTTACATTTTAACGGCACTGAGAAAAATAGGTTTAGAATAATATTTTTGTATTTATCAGCATGATAAAATAAAGTCTGTGGGTTTTTAGAGCATTTATTGTATATATTAAACAACGTTAATTTAAAAATCAATTTTGATTACTTTATTGTTAGTTTTTCCTAAATTTTTCACTGTGCTCACCTCCATTTTTCTGGGTTTGTCATTGGGATTGTGGCTGGTAGTGGGTGGGCACGTGCTGGGCCGTGGTTGAGGTGACGAGGGGTTTAGGCAATGTCATACTGTGGTTTTATATTTCATGACACAAACAGCAAGAATAACAGCAACAGCAACAACAACAAAGGGCGCCAGCAAATTGCTTACACTTACACTTTTCGGGCCGCACATTTTATTTAATTTGATGATTTCATTAAACAAATTGCCCAGCGACAAGTTCCTTTTCTTCTTCTTAATTTTAACTCGAATGGCTAACTGTGAATGTGAGTGTGCGAGTGTGTGTGTGTGTGTGTGGGTTATAACCATTACGGATAGTGCTGCCGCCATTTTAAACAATCTTTGCTGAATCGTGAGAAATTAATAGCCAAAGTTGGGAAATAAAAAAGGAAAGTTTTAAAAGGGAATATACATTATTTCTAGCATTCAATATTAAGATATTTTAAATGTAAGTTTAGGTTAAAGTTCGAAGAAACAATTAATATTACCATTATTTAATATTTTTTTAAATGCTCGCTAAAAATAATGGTGTAAAGTTTTCGTATTATTTAATTTAATTATGTTTTCAAGATCCCAAACATAATATTAAATCTTAAGAAAACAACTATATATTTTAATTAATTTTATAAATGGATAAAAAGAAAAATAATTTCGACATAATAATAATAAACCTAAAAAAAGACTAAAACGCCACCTCTGCCGAGGAATTCGAGGCTGTCCCCAAAGGCGGAAAATAATTAGAATTAGCCCGGGAAAACCTAAAACAACGGGGAATGAAAGGCGCTAGCCAAAGAGGAGGCCGAACTGATTGCAGCCGACGTCGAGTGACCTACATCTTCATCAATTTGGAGCCTTTTCACGCATACAAAAAAGGGAGACGCGTCCTTGAATCCCACTAATTCGGACCGCTTCTCCCTTTCGCCAATTTTTTGGCATCACAACTAATCTGCTTTAATGCCTTCCATTATCATTCGCTGCGGTTTTCCTTTTGCCACGCGAAGTTTGTGTTTGTCTTTCATGTTTGTGGGGGTGTGTTTGTGTGTGTGTGTCGGTTGAGTGTGTGTTTGCTTTGCTGTTCCGTTTCCGTTTTGCCGACACATGAAAATTACAACACGCGAAGCTCCATTTTGAGGCAGTATATTTTTTTTTGGCCACCTGTGTGAGTGTCTCTCTGCTTGGCTGTGTGTTTGTGCTGTCTATGTGTGGGTTCTTGAGGGCGTAACATTTCGCGGTTTCCTCTGTTTTTGTTTTTCTTACACTTAAACAAAATTCCTTTAAAAGCAAAACCCAAATCAATTAGGATCAACAGCCATCGGAAAAGAAAATATAAACACATTGATGGCTGCTTAAGGACATCACTTAGCGGTTGTGGATTTTATTTGTTCACTGATTTTCTCTTATAATTTAAAGGAAACTTATAATATAGAAACTTTCTTTTCTGTGGAACTTAAAAGAGAGCTTTCCGACAGGCAAGAGTTTAACAAATTAAATACAAAACGCTGTCAAAAGGCATTAAGACGTAAGCGTGCTTGGGTTTTTGGATTAAATTTTAAGGCTTGAAGATCTTGGGGTTTAAACACATTATTTATGAAAAATATAAAGCTAAAAGTAACCACATGAATGTCTTATTACGATTTTTTTCCAAGTGCACAGTATCTAGCTTTTGCTGTCTGTTTATCTCTGCTGTCGACGCCCATTGTGCAAGTGTACTTTGTGCCAAATTTACTGCAGCGACAAAGTTTTCAGCAAAATTACGGCCATAAAGTAGCAGTCAGCAGAAGGTGGCCACCACAACGGTAGCAACGTACCGTAATTAAAGGTATCCGGCTGAACATAATTTCAGCAGAATTCCGCCCAACAAATGCTTATCAAAAGCAAACCTCTAGCATTATTTAAGTGGCTGTTTTATGGACGCTTCGCAGAACTGCTTAAGGATTCCGGACAGCAAAGGTCAGCCGCCGATAAGAGATATACTTACCATCCAGAGCCTGGCCTGCCTACGTGCTACCGGAGTTTCTCAGTTTCTCCCCGGGTGCGGCTCCAAATGCCAGCTAATCTGGTTTAAAAGTGTATGCAAATTCCAATCAACGGACCATTGTTGCTCCAAGTATTATTCAGTGCACTTGCACTCGCATTTGCCACGTGCTGTTGCCATAGATACACGAGTACATAAAGGATCTACTATAGATAGTGAGTGGCTGTATCTAGAGTAGGTGTTGCCGAATCAATTCTCTTTTTCAGTATTTGTTTGTTAGAGTTTGCACTAAAAAACACTACTTACTCTTTAACATTTTCTAAGTAAAAGGATAAAAGAATAACCTCTTTCATCACAACTACTGAGAGCCAATTGGCAATCGCCAGATTGCCCCCTGACCCGCCCAGAAGATCTCTGGCCCATGGTCATGGCCAATGTCCAATGTCCACCAAAGTCCAATGTCGAAGGCATCTTTATGACAGCCGGCCAAGCCATAAAAAGTGTTTCAGCAAATAAAGCAGAGACGAGGCGAGGCATGGGATGGGATTTTTATACAATTTGCTGGTAACGAGCCATCAATATTGTATCTTTCTATGTTATCCTCGGACGCTGCTTTTATGGCACGGAAACGTCCATGTCTGACTGTGCATGTCGAAATTGGTAATTGTTTGGCCGGGTTGATTGTCACGCCGTTTGGGTTGAGTTTTTCAATTTGAGCCCCTCATCCGCCGCCACAGTCGGCGTTGCGTAGGTGCGAGCACTTAACGTGGCTTAAAGGTGCGCAGGGCTCACGCCGCCCTACGCAAAAGCCAGCCAACCGCATAATCATGGCACACAGCCCACATTAGATGGCGCGGATCGAATATCCAAAAAAGGTAAAGCGGATGTCACGGCCAATAGAATACTTGGTCTATGTTTTTGTTAGAATATTTGGATTTCCTGCTTACAGAAAGGATTATAAGAAGCCGGAAAACCAGATATGTTATGTAATATTTTTGAAAGAGATTGGTGAATGATTTAAGGTCAAATATATTTATTTGGGATTTTTCTGTGTGTTAAATACCACAGTCAATCTTTATTTCTTTATTTGTCAGAAGATTAAAACATTTATTTTTAAGGCCTTTAATTTATAATATCCATTGATATTTATCCCTGTTACATTCAATAATAATATACCCTTCTTCCCTTCAAGTACTGGGCATTAAAAGTGTCAGCCAACAATATTTGAGTGGTGAAAAGGCGGAGTGCCAATGTGGCGTATACGCAACGTAATCAATTTGAATGTTTTTCGGTTTAGCAGCCACTTTTGTGGCTAAAGCGGTGAAATGCGATTACTGCACCTATAAATTAGGCGTCCTAATGAAAGCGCACAGGTATTGCGGTGCCCCGAATTCAGTCGAGCTATTTAATCTAAATCCTTGCCAAATCGCGAAATTTTTGCGCACCAGTGCCTTCTTGCTGGCATTGGGCCCATTCGGTGGCGGCATTTGAATGGAAATTATTAAATTCGTTAGCGCTCATTTGGCTGAAAATGTATCTTTAATTGCTTTCCCGGAAGCGGAACCGTGGCGAACCGAAAGGAAGCGTAACGACCAGAGGAGCCATGAAAAAGTTTCCAAGCCGGGAGGGAGGGAGGACGCTCACAAAGGACACTAAACAGTTGACAATTCCGTTGCTGCTGGCACACGGTCTCAAATGTTCATATTGAATTAGTAAAATTGCAAGCACATTTCGTTGCGTTCCTCTATCTCGTCTCCTGCATTCAAACGTAACGAAAGAGAATTAAACTAAAATGTGGTGGAAAGTCTGTGCAAAAATTTAATTTGCCGAAAGTTTCGATATTAGCACATGCAAAAATTATTCTCCAGAATTTTATTGAAGGCGACATTCCAAGGATCTCGATATTAGCACATGCTAAAATTATTCTCCGGTCTTTAATTGAAGGCGACATTTCAAGGATTTTTCTCTAAAAATTACTTTGAGTTTTTGTCCTTTACTTAAATTCTTTTAAACTCAAAGATGGCGTAGCCTATGCTTTAATTTAAGCTTATAAATAACTCCCCGAACACGTAAAAGACTTAATTCTTGTCAATTTGACATTTAAACTAACAGTTAGACTGTTTGCTCCATCCGGCACTTTGATATTTTATTTATATCCTCGCTGCCTCACTGTGTTGTCTTTGGCAACTCTTTTAAACAACTTTCCATAATCCTCCTAGACAAGACAGCTCACGTTGTCAAAAGCAGCTTCAAGGCTTTCTTGCTGGCTTGTTTTTTAAAGCAAATGCGTTTGTGTTGCGGTAGCTATGTAAATATTACACATACGCCATGTGTGGCAGCGGGAAAAATAAGACGTTGGCAAGAGAGTGGCTGCCGATAATTCAGCGCGCGATACAATGGCGATGAAAATCGGAAGATATGGCCTCATATCAGCTGGCGACCTTAAAAAATTGATGCTCCTTTTTTTCACCAAAGGAGAAGGGTGAATTTGTTGGAAATTGTTTATGGAGAAAGGGGCTGTGGATGACGTAGGTGTCTGTGTGTTCCTTCGCTTGGTCATTGTACTCGCTGGCTGGCTGGTCCATTTTTTAGCCTGGACCGCACAAATGCGACGTTATTATCATTGATGAAAGAGGACAGAGGCCGGCGAGCCGAATTTATGTTTATGATGCTCCTATGTGAATAAATTATGGCTTGCGCGCAATTTTTGCTCCCTTTCTTTTTTGCGTTCTCGCTATTGTCATCAATGGCGATGCCCCGAAAAATCCATATATACACATACATATGTGATCTCGGCTGAATGCTGCACATAACGAACTGTACATGTACGTGTATTGCCCAAACACTCATTTCCGGCGTTGCCCCGAAAGTATGCAACAAACTCGTATGCGGCACTGTCATTAACAGGGGACAAGTTCGTAAAAGGGGCGTGTCCTAAGCACTCACGATGTAACATCCTTTCGTACTTCATGCGAGAATACGGCTTCTTTTTTTTCCTTTTTGCCCCATCATTACTTTCAGTTCCTCTTCCCGCTCGTTGCCCCCGCCGATGCGGCGAAGGACAAACCGGCAATTGGATTTGCCCGCGTCCCTGCACCAGGAAAAATTGGTCCAGTATCAGGGATATGTTTTGGAAATTTGGGCAAAAATATATACTCCATCACGTAAGGTATTTATTAAATCGTTTAGTTTTTATTAATCCTCAAACATTTATTGATTAAATTGAATTTTGTAGGAAAAACCTTAAACCTTGATACCTCAGTGTATATATTGCTTCGCTTCCGCTTCGACGAGCCATTGCCTTCTTGCTCTTCGAACTGGCTCTCACGTTCGCTGTGCGCCAATCTTGAATTTTAAAGCTTATCCTGCGATTGGCTCCAATATCCTGACGCCGCTTCGCGTCGCGATAACTTTCAATAAGTGACATTTAGCGCTCGGGTGAACAAAAAGCATTTGCGTAATTAATTAAGTCATCTGCTGGGTTTGTTTAGGGCGCCATATCTCGGCGTTTGTGCGCCACCGCTAAATGCAATTCCCGATTTACGCCCGGCTTGCTCCTGGCGACACTTTGCGAGGCGAATGCTAAATGAGTGAAAACAAATTCTGTGGCTCCTCCTCGGGGGTTGGGAGCAATAAACACTTGCCACAAGTGTCTGGGAATGTGAGGCTGAAATTACTGACATTTAAATGAAATCAACATTTATCAAGTCCAGAACATTAACTTACACCACAGAAAATATCAAATTTCCTGCGGAAAATCTCCATTAAAGCCTGTCATAAAGAATTTCTAGTAATTAACAAACTGGAAAGCCGTTTTCCAGGACCAGGGGGACAAAGTCAATCTAATTCAGGAAAAACACACAGATATAAATAAATCCTTCGCCGAAGTGGACACCCGAAAAAAGTCCAAGCAAGTCCTGCAACCCAAGCACATTTTTGGCAGCGGCCTAGACCCAGGCCCAAGCGTAGTTAATCAAGTTTTTGCTGCGTGGTTTGGTGAAATTCAATTGCCTTCTTTTATTGTCGGCGGCGTCATTTGGGCCTAAGACTTATCCGAGTTGCGGCCAAAGTTTTCTGGCGCTGACTCGGGTTACCGCCTCCGAGTCATTTATACACTGGAACGGCTCCTTATTGATCGTGACCAGACATAAATTCATCATTATTTCTCCGTCGCGGGTGACGTCAACAGATGCGGCCAGATAAGAGACGTTCAAAAGCAATTAGATTGAACGGCGCAATGGCCATCGAGGGAAAGACATCCTTTCGCTTGGTTACACTCTACGCATTCTATGCTTTAAACTCAAATGAAATTTCAGTTAAAAATATAATAAACCTGCTTCTGGGAACAAGGTAATTAACTTAAATTCACATTTAATCGTTGCCAGTGAATACCAAGAAATTAGCCCAAAACAAACGCTGTAAAAGTTCACCAGAAACAGAAGCCTTTGACTGGCAATTCTCAGAATATACAAAAAATGGCTTTATTAAAATTCATACAATAATTCGGGAGTGAACCCCACTTAGACCTTCACTCCAATTTCGCCCGGTGTAAAGACCTTGATGTTGCGATCGTTGACCTTGTAGAGCACCTCCTTGCGCGTCTCCTCGCATGCGTAGTTACCCTCGTCCAGCACCCGCTCGATCAGCAGCTTGCCGTCCACCTCCCGGAACACGCCGCTCTTCAGCCGCAACACCTGGATGCGCACCTGGCCCAACTTGGCCACATTATTGTCCGTCAGCTGGTAGATGTCGCTGTTGCTCAGCTTGGTGATCACCGTCAGATTGTCGCGCTCCTTGGCGAGGGCGGCCAGATCCTGGCAGAACTGCTGAACCTGCAGCTTGCTGGCTCCCAAATTGAACAATATGGACAGGTTGTCGATCAGCACCGTATAGCTGTTCCGGCTGGCATAGTTGCTCTCCACCTGGGCCCGGATGTCCTCCACCAGCTGTTCGGTCAACGTCTGGCCCTCGGGGCGGCGTAGCCACTTGGAGGCCAGTCCCTCGCCGGCCATGTCGCTGAGAACATCGATTACGCCGAGGGTTTTGCCTTGGAAAATGTTCGTATTGTAGCCCAGCCTCATGCCGGCATTGAAATAGTGCTGATAGTGATGCTGGAGGCAGACGAGCAGAGTCCCGGCATTGGAGATGCGCAGCCTCTGGCCCAGGATGCAGCTAATCAGGAAGCTGCCGTCCACGTTGGACTCCTCGCTGATGTGCACGAATCCTGGCAACTTCTGCTCATTGAGGCCGCAGGCTAGAAGCACTGAGGTGGCCATTGTTTCGACTGCGCGTGCGGATCTGTAATGGCATAAAGGACACCCATGGGTCAATTTGTAAATGTCATTTGCGGAGTTCAATTAATTAAGTGCGCAGTATTTTGTTTTTTTCTTTTCGCGGCGGGTCACGTGGCCAGCCAAGCCGAAGAGGTTATAGGCACTCGACTTGACCGGGGGCCAACAACTTGAAATTTATTGGCCAGAAGTTGGGAGGGGGAAATAAATAAGACGGGAATTTCCATCTTGTCACTTCATCATGGCTGTCAGCGGCACACGTGTCTGCAAGTCGTGAGTTATTTTCTTGAAAACAAAGAGTATTAACATCGCTTTACCACGCGGTAATAAATCATGGAAATTAATAAAAAGCCAAACATAAATTCAGAAAGCAATAAAAGAAAAATGAATAATAAGAAATTGAAGAATAAACGAAATTGTAGTATTATTTTAATTGAATTCGTGAGTCATTAAATAAAACCATATAGAATTAAAAGCATTTACAAATGGTTTAAGAAATCTTTAAACATATGTCTTCATTCTTAAAATTGAAAAAGGTGCTTAGTATTATTACACTTTGTCTAACAAAAAGTGTATTCCTAACATCAATAAATGAGCAAATAACTTGTTTATGTTACCCTTTTCCCAATTTTAAGTAAAAAGAAAAATAAAAAAGAATTAATTCTGGCCCATGAGGGGATCGAACCCGCGACCTTCGCGTTATTAGCACGACGCTCTAACCAGCTGAGCTAATGGGCCGATGTCTGTGGCTTTGGCAAAGGCCCACTTGAGCGGCAAAGCTCTCGAGAATCCCCTCCTATTCTGCTATTCTGGGACAAAAGCTTTCTGGGCACAGCTTTCGGTGGTAGGCACTTGAGAACCTCGTTTGTTCCGCTGCAACAGCACAGTTTCATTCTTTTGTATTTAACCAAAACTTAACACTTGGGCTGAAGTTGCTAAAATTACTATAAGGTGTTAATGGAGGGACATGGACTGGAAACGTGCTCAAAAATATTTAAATTAGTTTTAAGCATGCTGTTAATAATAGCTGGTGGCAATATTTGCCCATTCATTCTCGCGATAAGGTGACTATCTGGCTTCTTATCACGACCTTATCCCCCATATCTTTGACTTTGCTGATTTTACGCTCGTATAGTATTTGCAGTGAAGACAAATAAAAGCATTCTAATTAAACCTTGACACCGAAATGCATTACACACTCGATCGAGCTTTGAAACTACACATTTTTAATTAGGCATAAAATAAGCGCTCCATGGAAATGTTTTAGTTAATTAGGGGAAAATGGAAGTGCCGTGATTAATGCCCTTTGCCTTGAAATTATTTTGGGGCGGCACATCCCCGGATTTTCATGCAATTACATAAATGTTTCGGCGTGGAAAACCGTGGTCAATTCCACATGCTTCTTCCATGAAGCAGGGGAGGATTATGGAAAGTGAGATAGGTGAATGGGTATTCTACAAAGTCTACAATTACACCGTATTCCATGTATTATGAGTTCTTGCCATGGTATCATCGTAGCACACACACTCACGCACAGAGCTCGGAGAGCGATGTCAATAAGAAGCTCTCACCAGGTTGGTTTGTTGTTTGGCTGACTCTCTTCGATCACTCTCCCGATCTCTCTCACTTTCTCTCTCGCCGCTCTCCCTCTCGCAGTGTCGCCCTGCTGACCGCCGACCAGCGACTAACTAAGCCGATCCCGATTCCACATCGCATCCCCAGTCCAGGCACAGGCACAGTCACTGTCCCAGTTCCAGCACCCAGACCAAGTGCCAGCAGCAGAACGCTTCCGACATGGCCGCCTTGACCGCGCGATAAAAAGAGACCCGAGAGTCAAATCCAGAGCGCATGTGAACACTCGAAAAAAATTGTAAAGATTTTAAAAGTGGGTTTAAATTTAAAAAGGTTTAAAAAATATGAAAAGAAAATTAATTTAGTTGCTTTTAAATTTCTTAAGAAGTACAACATATTAATATTACGCAGAAATCTAATATTTATTAAGAATAGATAGCATAGAAGGTTTCATTGACTTTAATTTAAATTTGAATAATTTCTCTTAAAAACTGAGCTTCCTATTTCAAAGGCTCACTAAAATTATTTATATTAGAACTGTTTTAATATTTTTGAAAAGATTTACTTAAATATTTTCCACATACAAAAAGTACGTACGTATTTATAAATTTAATATACAATTAAAAAAACGTTTGTAATTACTTTCCATAGAAAATACTCTTCTTTAATTCTCTAATATTCACCTATTAATTTTACCCAATTTGTTGTCGAGTGTAGGGACGGGACTGTTTGCCGGCAGTTGTGAGTTGTGTGGGATCTGGCGCGCTGACGGCGACGGCGGCGTCGATCAGTCCGCTTTCGGTGCTCAAGCGTTGCGTTTCGTTTGCCTCCAGCAGCAGCAGCAGCAGCTGCCCCCTGACCAAACCCCCATTCCCAAAGCCCAGGCCAGACCAGTTTGTGTGGACAGCGATGACGTGCTGAGGTCTCAGTTTCTCTCTGTCTGTCTCTCGCGCTCTCTCCCGGGTGGTGTGCCGAAAAAATTATAAACTTATTAAATAGTTTTCTTCGCGGAAATCAGACAGCCGAAGAACATCAGGAAAAACCGCCACAGCGTTTCTCGTTCAAGGTAAATATGCCATCAGCTGTGTGTGGCTGCTTTTCCTCTCTCTCTCGCCGCCACTGCTTTTTTCTGATTCAATTGCAGTTTAGGAACTGCAATTGCAGTGTCAGTTTATTATTCAATTTGCAAGGCAAACATGCGGCTTCAAAATGGGCAAACACACACAAAGTTGCGAGATAATGTGATCAGTGAATTATCACGCGATGTGTTGTCTGTCGCGCCTTGAAAGTTTTCGGATGATCGAAACACATATCAAATCTACCCCGAAATCAGCTGTTTTATAAGTGGTAAAATCCATTATCAACTCTGCTCTTTTTCGGGGGCTCGATTATGAAAGGAAAACAACTTTTTATATGGCAGCTGATCATGTGATATTCGTTATTAATTCGACTTTGACCACCGCCACTCATTTTTAAATTCAGATAAATTCGGGCAGAAAAAAAATCGCGAGAATAAAACAAAACAAATGAAGAGAAAACAGTTTGACAGAAAGTCTTCTCCCTGTTTGCCGTCTGCATATAATTTATGGAGCAATCGACGCACGTGGCGTTTCCCAAACAAAAATAGTAATTGAATAAATAAATAAACGCGGGTGGGCGGGCAGGAAAAACAGAAAACACATGCTAGCAATAATGTTGTGTACTGGGATTTCGATCATTGGTAAACATGTTATCTATCTATAAATACGACCCGGTAACTGGGGTCCAAAGCTGATAAGGCTGGGAAAACAGCCAGGTCTATAAAGATTTTTTTACCACGGGTCTCAGGTGTATAAATGGTTGCCAATCTTTATGTTAAGTCAATCGACCGATATGGATACCAACTATACACACACAATTATTACCAAATCCAAGATGCCCTTGAATTTGGCTGTAAAACGAGTCCACAGGGCACGCGCTTGGTTATTACTTTGATCCAAGAAGGAAATACCCTTGGAACGGCATTATTTGTAAGGATAATTATATATGAAGCATATCAGCTGCTCCTCCTATTTTAAAATATTTTTTTACTAGAACACAATTTGATATGACAAAGTTCCTTTTATTTAAGCAAAAGACCGTTGTATAACTATCAATTTTCGAGCTACTGTATCTAATAGTTTATTTCCTATAATGGACAGGCTTTAAAAAAGGAATATTTATAGCTACAGTAAACGGTAAGCGGTCGTCTCGGTATTTTATGGAATTTTAGCACGTCAAATTATACAATTAGTTTTTTAAAATGGCACACGATTGTGTGTCACGATCGTAAACGATTTAAAATTAAATAAACTATATGCAGTTGCACATTTTCTCACTACTTTAACAATAAAAATAACAATTTTGTAGTAATTATGGAACTGATATTATTGAAATAATAGAAAGTCCTCAGCTTAACTTAAGTTTTATAACTTTGTATAAGGTAATGGTAACAGAATAAAGGGTTTGCTAAAAACCAATTTAAGGTTAAGCCAAGGGAGACTTGACTTAAGACCTTTAAAAATGCAATGTAATTATAAAAAAATGAGTGATACTAGAAGTATTGGATTTGGAAAATGGCTTTAATAATAAAAAATAATTGTAATTCCTCTTCCACAGTTTTAATTGAATTTTGATAATTAATTCCTTAAACTTGTTAGTCATTTTTGAGTTAATTCAGAAATAAAGTATAATTACATTCCCCAAGAAAGCTGGTAAAACAAATACACAAACCATGACTACAAATCGCACGAACTATTCGCTAATCTCTCTCTCCAATAAAGAGTATACACAACAGATAGCTGAACTTTTGCAGCTCTTGCTCCCCAATTGTTGTTGTTATTCCGATGGTCCGAATTCCTTGTTGGTTATCTCATGCACAATTTAAAAACCATAGCCGATCTGCTGGCAGTTATAAACAAATACAAAATAGGGAAAGCCGAATGTAAACAGCAACGCGAGACGCCTTACAAAAAAAATCGCAGATCGCCAGAAAAGACGCTGGCCGGCAACAATGTTGGCGACTTGTTGCGCAAGCTCGCGGGCTTCGAATTATTGCGCCAATTACTCACTCGGGTATGTGGCGGGTATGCGGATCTCAGGAAATGTTCACTGGCGGCCGGGACTTCACTTTTTCGGATTAGTTTACGAAACAAATATAAAAATTTGACATGACGTGAAAAACATGTTGTAGGTAGGTGCCTAGTGTGACCACAAATCGAAACGATCAGCTGTTTGGCCGAGCTGCCACCGCGCCGAATGGTGCTGTTAGGCGCAGGCCTAGCACTGTTAAGCATTGCAGAATGTAACGGCCTAATAAGGCGGGGGCGTTGGAAATGGGGGATATTATTATTCCTTTATAATATTATTCAATTTTATTATTCTTCGATGTTTGCTTTGAAAATTTACAAACTTTTTTTCGTTCATGCATTTTGATTTCCTCTATCTCTACTATCTAGAAATATGTTTGTAATTATGTGCATAATTTGTATAAGATGCTAATAGGCTTTGCAAAATAAATAAAAATAATCATGAAATAATGAAATTTCCTCTATCTCTACTATCTAGAAATATGTTTGTAATTATGTGCATAATTTGTATAAGATGCTAATAGGCTTTGCAAAATAAATAAAAATAATCATGAAATAATGAAATTTCCTCTATCTCTACTATCTAGAAATATGTTTGTAATTATGTGCATAATTTGTATAAGATGCTAATAGGCTTTGCAAAATAAATAAAAATAATCATGAAATAATGAAATTTCCTCTATCTCTACTATCTAGAAATATGTTTGTAATTATGTGCATAATTTGTATAAGATGCTAATAGGCTTTGCAAAATAAATAAAAATAATCATGAAATAATGAAATTTCCTCTATCTCTACTATCTAGAAATATGTTTGTAATTATGTGCATAATTTGTATAAGATGCTAATAGGCTTTGCAAAATAAATAAAAATAATCATGAAATAATGAAATTTCCTCTATCTCTACTATCTAGAAATATGTTTGTAATTATGTGCATAATTTGTATAAGATGCTAATAGGCTTTGCAAAATAAATAAAAATAATCATGAAATAATGAAATTTCCTCTATCTCTACTATCTAGAAATATGTTTGTAATTATGTGCATAATTTGTATAAGATGCTAATAGGCTTTGCAAAATAAATAAAAATAATCATGAAATAATGAAATTTCCTCTATCTCTACTATCTAGAAATATGTTTGTAATTATGTGCATAATTTGTATAAGATGCTAATAGGCTTTGCAAAATAAATAAAAATAATCATGAAATAATGAAATTTCCTCTATCTCTACTATCTAGAAATATGTTTGTAATTATGTGCATAATTTGTATAAGATGCTAATAGGCTTTGCAAAATAAATAAAAATAATCATGAAATAATGAAATTTCCTCTATCTCTACTATCTAGAAATATGTTTGTAATTATGTGCATAATTTGTATAAGATGCTAATAGGCTTTGCAAAATAAATAAAAATAATCATGAAATAATGAAATTTCCTCTATCTCTACTATCTAGAAATATGTTTGTAATTATGTGCATAATTTGTATAAGATGCTAATAG